>JARJHM010000773.1:0-148593 GCA_033356055.1 Carex pumila | reverse complement strand
TTCTTACCGGATGTTACTTGATAAAGTCAAGTTTTAAGCTTTAAAAGTCCTTTGCAGATATTGTATTACCGAAAAATTAATATTTCTCACTTGAGAGTTTTTGGGTGTATTTGTTATGTTCATTCACAGGATGGAGGAAAATTGGATCCCCGGTCACCTAAGTGTGTTTTCCTTGGATATTCATTTAGTAAGAATGGTTAGAAATATTTTGATCCTAATACCAAAAAACCCTATATTTCTCGTGATATAGCATTTGATGAGAATCATAAGTATTTTTCAGATAAAGTCAAGAGTCGGGGGGAGCAACTGGAACTGGATCAATTCACTGTCGAGTCACCCCCTATTTCAGTTCACAATTCGGAACCAAATGTGGATGCTACTGGAGAGGAAAATGATGACAGAATAAATGAAGGTATTGTAGTGGAAGAAGAACCTGAGCTTGTCGAACCAGGTCAAATTAGAAGATCTACTAGACCAGTGCGCATGTCTACTCGGTTAAGAGACTTTGTAACTTAATACGCTGCCCAGCACCCAATACAAAAGCATCTAAGGTATGATGGGATCTCTAAAAACTTTTGGAATTTCTTGATTGTTATTGAAGAGAAAACTGAACCTGTGAATTTTGAAGAAGCTAGTAAAAGTGACGTATGGAGAAAGGCCATGAATGAAGAACTAATGGCCCTTGAAAAAAATCACACATGGGAATTGGTAGAGTTACCAATTGGCAAGAAACCCGTAGGTTGTCGGTGGGTTTACAATATAAAATTCAATAGTGATGGGTCAATTGAGAGACATAAAACCATACTAGTTGCAAAAGGGTTTACACAAACTTATGGAGTATATTATAAAGAGACATTTGCACCAATTACCAAGATGAACACTGTCCATACTGTAATGTTTGTTGCTGTTAATCACAATTGGCCTTTGTTTCAAATGGATGTTAAAAATATTTTCCTTTATAGGGAGTTGGAAGAAGAAGTCTACATGGAAGCACCACCTGGTTTGTCTTTAAACAAAGAAGTAGTGTGCAGGTTAAAGAAAGCTATATATGGACTGAAACAATCTCCACGAGCTTGGTATAGCAAGTTGAGCTCTGCACTGACCAAAGTCGGCTACAAAAAGAGTGAAGTAGATTCCTCTATGTTCACTATTGTCTCTAACAAAGGAATTGTCATTATTCTAATTTATGTGGATGACCTTGTAATTACAGGTAGTGATCAACACGGAATAACATCTCTTAAAACTCATTTGAGAACATAATTTGACATAAAAGAGCTTGGGTATTTGAGGTACTTCCTTGGAATTGAAATCGCACGTTCTCATAAAGGTTTGTTTCTATCTCAAAGAAAGTATGTGTTGGATTTGTCGAAAGAAATTGGAAAATTAGGAGTTAAGCCATCTAATGTTCCTGTGGATTACAATAGCAAGTTTGTTTTAGATAGAGAAGTGCTTGAAAATGTTAGCCAATTCCAATGTTTAGTTGGTAAATTAATTTATCTCACAATTACCAGACCTGACATAGCTTATTCTGTGAGTTTTGTGAGCCAATTTATGCAGAGACCAACTAAGCAACACATGGAGCTAGTAGATCAAATACTGAGATACTTGAAGGGTGCACCAGGAAGAGGAATTCTAATGGCAAACCAACGAAAATGTTTTGTGATAATCAAGCTGCTATTCACATTGCATCAAATTCTGTTTTTCATGAGAGAACTAAACACATAGAAGTGACATGCCATTATGTATGAGAGAAGGTACTCGACAAAACAATTAAGATGCCCTTTATTCGCAGCAAAGATCAGCTAGCAGACATTTTCACCAAATCTCTACTGAAGGGTGTCTTCTGCGAACTAATAGGCAAGTTGACCTCAGATTCCATCTTCAGTGCAACTTGAGGGGGAGTATTGTGAATGCCACAGAGAATCACAGAAGATCAAGAGGAATCTTCTTATTTCCTTCTAAGCTGGAGCCGAATTTGTGCAATATAAAGAATATCTATTGTATTTATTTTGTTTCTTTGTTTGCTAAAGATTACCAAAATAAGAATAAGAAAAATAAGGCATGTATCTTAGCCGAATCTATACAGCCATTAATAAAAGGGGCTGGTTGCTACTCTCTTTGTAACAATTCAATTATGAAATACAATTAGGGAGGGAAGGGATTCTTGGGAGTCTGTGTGTTCGATTCTTTCTTTCTTCTCATTTTAAATTCTAAAAATTCAACAGTAGTTGAACTAATGCACTTCACTGATGGTTGGCTTAGAAGTATCAGATCCATTCACACCCTTTTACTGGTCCACTTTATGTCCTTTAGAACCAATGCCAAAATTCTCCATGTGAACCTTGATCAAAGCATCTTTTGCTTGCCAACCTATGTGCCCAAACTACCAAATTTATCTGGTAAACAACAGGTTGATGCCTTTGTTTTGTAAATTATTAAACACTAGGTGAGCTATGCTCACTTTTATCCAAAAAAAAAAAAAAAAAATTTAACCCTAAGTTATAGTTTGCAAAAAGGAACCTGGCAACTACAACATTGCATATTCTGCATGGAAATTCATTTGCTAAAATTTTTTTTTGAATAATTTAAAACATTTTTATTAAAATAAAAGGATATATGTGACAACTATGACAAGTGACAATCGATAAAACGGTTATCAACACTAAAGAAATTATTGTAGATCATGTTTTTCTGTAGTATAGACTAGGTTCTATATCAATTTTGGTGCAATCGTTTGGAAACCAATCACTTGCGAGAAAATTGAATCATTATTTTTTCAAAGTGCACAATGGATGCCAATCGTGCTTTCCATTGTACCGAATTTGATAACACCAATCTGTCTAAATTGTAAGGACGAAATCTATACTTTTACTTTTTTTTTTTTTTTGATAACTGTTTAGTTGGTTTATCACGGTTGTTAAGCAAATTTAATGTCAAATTTATTGTTAATATATTTTTGGAGTTGTGCCTAACCAAACCCTTTTGGTTAGCACACCACATGCTAGCTTTACTCTTTATATAAGAGTAAAACTAGGGTGTGATGTGCTCACCAAGAGGGTTTGGTGAGCACAACTCCAAAAGTATATCGAATCGACTTCAAACGTCAAATTCAAACTGTTGAAATTCTTGTACTTCATGAGTGATGCATGTACATATAAAATTTTGAAAGTTTCGAGTTTATTTGCTACACAGTCAAGCGGTCAAAGAAATGAATTTTTTATAACTTAATTTATAAGTTGTTTTATATATTCAATTTTTATCATTTCTTTGACCGCTTGACTGTGTAGCAAATAAACTCGAAACTTTTAAAATTTTATATGTACATGCATCACTCATGAAGTACAATGATTTCAACGGTTTTGATTTGGCATTTGAAGTCGATCTAATATATTTTTGGAATTGTGCTTACCAAATTATTTTGGTGAGCACATCACACGCTAGCTTTACTCTGTATATTATATCTCTAGGTAAACCGTTAAAAGTTCCTGCCAGATCTCTTGCGCGGGTATAACCTACCACCTGGCATCTTTCCAAAAAACATTGTAACCTATATATGAATTAGACGAATCAAAATCCAGACTAGTGGTTCACCTCTCTTTTCCATGTGAGATTAGCTTCAAGGTCGACTCCTCCATCATAAGGTATGCATCCTGTGTGAAAGCTACTCTCGCAAGAGGCAAGCTGTCAAACATTGAAGGAATGAAAACCAAATCTGTTGGTTTGGGTTCAAGGTGACTCATGTTGGCATCGAGAGCTATAAATCTGACAAGCTTGCATTTACAGCTGGTGTTTAGAAATTAAAAGCGGAATGACACATATGAGGTGCCCCGCGATGCAATCACGAGTTGAAGAGTTTTAGGCTAAATTGGATTGTGGAAATGTTTGATTATGATGGTGTTTGTGGAATTGTGATGGGTTCTTTATTCTTGATTATATGGGAACATGATTCTTTTTATTTTATTATCTCTATATGGTGTTCCTATGGAGTCTGGACTAGTTTATACTCTTAGTAAACTGGCTTTACATTTTTCGAAGGATGCAAGCTAATATATTGCAGACAAATCTGTGCTCTTACATAAGGATTTGTGTTCTGGGGACTTTGTGGAGTGAGTATTTTCTGAACCAACTTAAAATTGTGTTTGGAAATTCGATCTGTCTGTTAAGAATTCATTATGGAACATATTAATAGAGAGTAGATAATTTTAAGATTCGCGCCAATTTGCAATGACCAGTTCAAATTCTTTACAGGCAAACTCAAAATTTGAATTGAGGATACAAATTCAAAGCGACTTAGTCTCTGGTGATGACAATGTGTTATCTCGAAATCAATGCAAAATCGTCAATGTAAAATCGTGTTGTTTTGAAGTAGAACAGAAAAAAAAAAAAAAAAAAGTAGGCAAAAGCTGCATCTCGAGACTTTTCTACCCGAAACCAACTCTTGGTAACATGATAGATTGATAGTAGTCCTTATGTTTTGTCAGACTTTGCTACCACGGATGAGGTATCATTCTCTGAAGATTACAAAATAACGAAAAAGTAAAAGTGACCAGGATGCGAGGTAAAAACTTTTATTTCACACTTGCACATGTTGCGAAAGGACCACCACCTGGCTAGGAAACTGGCCTACCAACTCAAAATGTTTAGTATTTAGTGTCTTAAACTGGAATATTAAAATAGTGTAGAATTATAGTGTTTTTAAACTCAACTCCAAAACTTATTAGATTGACCTAAACAATAAATCTAAATGGTTGAAACTGATCTACTTCACAAGTATTAATGCATTTATGTGCAAAATTTATAAAATTTCAAATTAGTTTAGTATAAATTTAAAAGATGAAAAAAATGAAGGAAAAAGAATGCATTAAAATTAAATTATAATATTTTTTACCGCTTGATTTCACACTAAATTAATTTGAAATTTTACAAATTTTGCATGTAAACACATCACTCGTAAGGTAGACCGATTTTAACAGTTCGATTCATCATTTGAAACCAATTCAATATCAAGAGCATAACTCCAAAACCTATTAAATTGACTTCAAATGAGGAATCTAAACAATTGAACCTATCTGCTTGAATTAAATATTATAAATTTAGCAAAAGCTGCATTTCGATCAAGGATAGAGTTTGACGATTTGAAAAGATAATTTTTTCAGTTAAATTTTGATCCAACGAAAGTTTGAACAAGATGATAATTTTCCTGTTGGAAAGGGCTGGCATTCCCTGTGATGGCCCAGTGCCTTTTGCTTTCTTGCTAGTTTTCTTAGGTAATGGAAATTTCATTATAGACTAGACGTCATGTCAATACAATTGCGCATTTTTTTCATACAGTAAGTACTATCTGCTTAAAAAGTTTTCTCATGCAGCAAGTACTATTTCCTTAAAAAGTACTCTTAAAATATAACTATCCTGACATCTACACGCTTGGCTGCATCTAAAAAGCATCCAGAAATGACAGTTTCCATTCTCGCGGGACAATTATATACCAAGCCATAATTTTAAGCAAGTGTACTTATATTGAGCATATTCCTCAGTACCCACGCACGGCACCATATATACTTAGCTAAGAGGTTTCAAATCAGAATAAAACAACGTTCTGAGAAAGAAATTGCTAAACACCATCTTGTACAAAAACACACAATACAACCTTGTGCAACTAAATGCCTACTAGGCATGACATCCTCAACTTTGCACAAACAAACTACCAGTACTACAAACTAGTTTTAACAGTACAGTATAAGTCATTTAGCAATGACAAAAAAATATATAACCCTACTTCCAGATCATGCAAAGCCACGAGTTTTCCTCGGTCCCTACTTCCAGAGCTTGCAAAGGGATATGTTTTTGTCAGTATCTTTCTTCATCACCTTTGCTACTGCCATCTCGAAATCTTCTTGTGTCACATGGAGCCTCCTTTCTCTCAGTGCAAACATACCAGCCTCAGTACAAACCGCCTACAGAGAAGATGTCAAACTCAAAATCAGATTAAAAAGTGGTCAGAGCACCAAACAACAGGTACACACCAACAAAGGCGAAAGCAACAAGATCAGTGGGAGGGAAAGAGTACCTTGAGCTCAGCGCCAGAAGCACCATTCATCTTTCCAGCTATCTTTTTTAGGTCTATACCCCTCATCAAATTCATCTTCCTTGAGTGGATCTTCAATATGTCAAATCGTGACTGCAAATAATATAAAAGTTAAAACCTAATGATGAAACAAAATGACACTATTAACTGAGTATGACTGAAATTTGACAACAACATTACATCTTCATTGGGGTTAGGAAACTCAATTTTCCTGTTGATACGACCAGGCCTGAGAAGAGCTGGATCCAGTATATCTATTCTATTTGTGGTCATCAAAACCTGCAAGTCAATAAGGTGAAATTAACATTTAAAGATGACAAAATATATCATACTGTGCTAAATTCAACAAAATAATATCTCTGTGATCTATGGATGCACTCTACCAAAACTGTTGGTATGTTTATCATTGTATTAGGATAGTTTGAGGGGGTTATTTGTAAGAGTGTTTGTAAGGCTCTATATAAGCCTAATCCTTGATTAATAAAGATAATTCTTTTTTTTACTCAAATCTAGTTGGTATCAGAGCACAGATCAGATCTAGGGTTTCGCATCAAAACCGTGCAACAGCCGCCAGCCCCACCAGACCTCCGCCTACCCTCCGCCGGCCCCACCAGACCTCCGCCGCCCCTGTCAACACCTTCGCCCTCGCCCCCCCCCCCCCAGGGGCTCCGCCCTCCTTCCAGGGGCTCCGCCCCTCCCTCCAGGGAGCTCCGCCCTCCCTCTAGGGCCTTCGCCCAGCCTCCAGGGAGTTCCGCCAGCCTTGCTAGGGGCAGATCTGACCCGCCGGTGAGGGTTCGGATCTGGTCTTCTTGATCTGAAAAATAGTCATTTTTGGTTTGATCTATCATCTTCTCTTCTTCTTTCTTTCTTGATTTGATCTATCATCTTCTCTTTTCTCTCTATTTCTCTTGTTGATTGTTGCTTGGCCGGCGTGGGGGGGTTTATACCCCACGATACCCGAGAGACGGGTATTGATCGGGTTGTTTGAAGCTCGAATCTTGATGTTTTGAGATCAAGATCGGGTTAAAAGGAAAGGGAAGGGGTTCGAGGTAATGATTTTCTAGATCTTGCGGTTCGAGATCGTGTCTTGGGAGAAGGAGGATTTGACTCAATCTTGTGTGTAGATCAAAGTCAGACCAATGGCAGGTGAGGGTTCGAAGACGGGTATCGCAATGAAAGAGGCCTTGGAGAAGCTGAGTGGTGATGAGATCGCAATGTTGATGCGAGCATTTAGCTTTGCCTCTAGTGACACTGCACCGAAACCAACCCCAGCACCTGCACCAGCACCAAGGGTGGAGCTTCCCCCGATTGATGTGAAACTCGATGGTCTAGGTTCGTATCTGAGCTGGTCACGTCGGGTGCGGTACACTCTAGTTGGGAGGAAACTAGAGGGGTACCTGACTGGAGCGATTGCTGAGCCAGCTGAGGGTACTCCGGCGAGAGATGAGTGGAGGTCCACTCACATGCTGGTGTACATCTGGCTCTTGAACTCGATGACTCGAGATATCGCGGCCAATGTTTATGGCATGGAGGATGTGAGGGTGTCTGGGAAAAATTGAGGAAGACGTATGATGGTGTGGGGAACAACCTGAGGGTTTATCAGATAAAGGGGGAGATTGCTGCTTGCGTACAAGGGGAGAGGACTGTGCAGCAGTATGCCATAGAGCTGGAGCGCTTATGGCTGGATCATGACTACTGCACGAGGACGTTGTGTTGTCCTGATCCTGCGTGCAGGAAGACTGAGGCTTGCATGCAGGATAGGACCATGGGGTTCCTTAGAGGTCTGGCCCCAGCCTTCGAGCAGAGGACTGCGATGTTACTTGCTCAGCCGAAGATTCCCTCGCTGGAGGAGGCAGTCTCGACCATGATACAGGAGGAGACCCGGATCGGGCTCCAGACCGGGGCAGGGGGACTTCCAGGGGTGAAGTCAGCTCTAGCCGTCTCCAACTCAGGTGGTACCAGGTCTAGAGGTGAGACCCGGAGTGCTACAACTGTGAGGAGGTAGGCCACCTGAAGTCGGCTTGCACTAAGCCACCAAAGGTGAGGAACTCTGGTGGACGTGGTCAGTCTGGGGAGCGCGGTCGTGGTCGTGGCCGCAGAGGAGGTGGAAGAGGGGGCTACCGGGCAAACCTGATGGTAGCAGGAGAAGAGGATGAAGGGGGTGCGCAGGATGAGGAGCTCTCTGCGGAGGATCAGGAGCTCTTGAGAGCCTACTCCCAGTTACTTAGGAGGAAGGAAAAAGGTGCGGCAGAGGATGCATCTACCTCGGGTAACATTGCCACTTATGCTCATTCAGTTGCAGGTACTAGTGACACCCATGCTCTTGCCTCTATATCCACCGTTAGTTCACCATGGATTATTGATTCTGGTGCTTCCAGACATGTGACGGGTACTGTTGGAGAGTTTTCTTCTTATACTCACCTGGCAGTCCCTGAGAGTGTTCAGACAGCCGATGGTACGGCCCAGCCCGTAGTGGGTAAGGGTACTGTGCGATGTACCGACTCCTTGACTTTGTCCAATGTTTTGCATGCTCCATCTTTTCCAGTAAATCTCTTATCCATTAGTGCTATTATCCTCCAACTGAAATGTGTTGTTTCTTTTGATATTCCCAAGGTGATCTTCCAGGAGAAGGGAACGAGCAAGAGGCTTGGGACTGGCACATGGCGTAACGGATTGTGGTTCCTTGAGAGAGAAGGGATGGACTCAGCCCTCGCATCTGTGGTGGAGAGATCTGGAGGAGTGAGGAGTAGTGTGGAAGACTTGTTGTTGCTCTACCATAGGCGGATGGGTCATTATTCTTTTAGTCTTTTGAGTCGTTTGTATCCAGCTATGTTTGAAAAGACTAATAAAGAGAGACTTCTTTGTGATGCTTGTGAGCTTGGCAAGCACACCAGGAGTTCGTATATTAGTATAGGTAGTAGGAGCACCTGTAGTTTTGATTTGATACATTCTGATGTGTGGGGACCTTGTTCCACAACTTCTGTTAATGGTTTTCGATATTTTGTGTCTTTCATTGATTGCTTTTCTCGTACTACTTGACTTTATTTGATGAAAAACAAGAATGATGTGCTTGCTTGTTTTAAAGATTTCCACAAAGGGGCTCAGACTCAATATGGGGCAATAGTGAAGGTATTGAGGTCTGACAATGGGACAGAGTACACGAACAATGCGTTCAGAGAATACTTATCCTCCTAGGGAATCCTGCATCAGACCACGTGCCCATACACACCAGAGCAGAATGGAGTGGCAAAAAGAAAGAACAGGCATCTCCTTGAGGTAGCGAGAAGCATGATGATCTCAATGAATGTACCAAAGTACTTGTGGGGACAGGCAGTCCTGACAGCTGCGAGACTGATCAATAGGATGCCATCACGTGTGTTGGAGTGGAAGTCCCCGCTTGAGTTATTGAAAGGTGAGATTAGTGATAGTCTCCCCTTGAAGGTATTTGGTTGTGTGTGTTTCATGCAGAACAACAGACCAAATGTGGGAAAACTGGATCCGCGAGCGGTCAAATGTATATTTGTGGGGTACTCGGCCACTCAAAAAGGCTACACATGTTGGAGTCCCGTGGAGAGGAGGTTGTTTGTTAGTATGGATGTCACATTTCGAGAGCATGAGCCATACTACTACTCTCAGGTTACATCACCTTTTGGAGACTCGCTCGATACTGGAGGTATGAGGCGAGAGGGGGAGAGTAGCAGTGGTAGTGAGAGGAGGATGGTGGGCGTGAGCGATATCCCTTGCGCGCCAACAGTTGAGGAGTCAACTGTTGTGGAATCGGCTGTGGTGCCGGAACGAGGCGGGGATGGTCCCGATAATGGTGGCACTCAAGCTCAAGAGGAGCTGCGAGTGTACACGAGGAGAAGGAGGCAGGTTGAGGATACCGCGCCTACAGTGCCGCTTGTGTCAAGTCCCTTGTCCCTTCCTACCCCGACTTCTGAGACACCATCCACTGACTCAGAGCACACAAGTGATATGATTCCTCTCTCTACTCCTCCCACTCCCATGTCGGTAAGGAGGACTTCTCGCCTCAATGCGGGAGTTCCCCCTGATCGATACGGTTTCCCACATGATATTGCCCAGTTTGTTTCTTACTCTCACATCTCACCTGCACATGGAGCATTCATTGCATCTCTAGACATTGTCTCTATTCCTAAGTGTTGGCAGGTTGCTAAGGAGGATCCAAAGTGGAAAGCCGCCATGCTTGAGGAACTTGAGGCTCTCGCAAAGAACAAAACCTGGACGCTTGTGCCATTACCACCAGGAAAGAAGGCGGTTGGATGCAAGTGGGTTTTCACTGTGAAGCAAAGCCTAGAGGGTCGGGTTGAGCGTTACAAGGCCCGGTTGGTGGCAAAGGGGTATAGTCAGACTTACGGTATTGACTATGATGAGACTTTTGCACCCGTGGCGAAGATGAGTACAGTGCGGACACTTGTTTCCTTAGCAGCGAATGGGGGTTGGAAGTTACATCAGCTTGATGTGAAGAATGCCTTCCTTCACGGCGAGTTGTTGGAGGAGGTGTACATGGAGGTCCCACAGGGTTTTGGTACGAAACAAACGGAGGGTAAGGTGTGCAGACTCAAGAAATCTCTTTATGGGCTGAAGCAGTCCCCTCGAGCCTGGTTTGACAGGTTTAGGAGGGCTATGGTAGGCATGGGGTATCAGCAGACCAATGCAGACCATACAGTGTTCTTCAGGCGACATGGAGTTCACATTACGATGCTGGCAGTGTATGTGGATGACATGATTATCACTGGTGATGATGAGGGTGAGATTGCATCACTGAAGAAGAGGTTGAGTAAGGAGTTTGAAGTGAAAGACTTGGGGCAACTCAGATACTTCCTTGGGATTGAGATAGCTCGTGGTGCAGAGGGGATTATTTTGTCTCAAAGGAAGTATGTGCTGGATTTGCTCACAGAGACAGGTATGCTAGGGTGCAAGCCTGCGGTGGCCCCGATCGATCAAAAGTCTAAGCTAAGTGCTGAGGCAGGAGAGCCAGTTGATAAGGAGAGGTACCAGAGGTTAGTTGGTCGCTTGATCTATTTGAGCCACACTCGTCCTGACATCTCCTTTGCGGTGAGTGTGGTGAGTCGCTACATGCATGACCCTAGGGAGGGTCACATGGATGCTGTGTACCAGATCCTGAGATACCTGAAGAGTGCACCAGACAAGGGGTTGATCTTTCGCAAGAATGGGCATTTGAATATTGAGGGATATTGTGATTCAGACTGGGCTAGTTGTGCCGATGATAGGAAGTCCACGTCTGGATATTGCATGTTTGTAGGAGGCAATCTGGTCTCCTGGAAGAGCAAGAAACAGTCGGTAGTTGCGAGGTCCACAGCCGAGGCAGAGTACAGGGCCATGGCTTTAGGTGTTGCAGAGATGATGTGGTTGAGAGCTCTGTTGGTGGAGCTCAAGATGGACCAAGGGGCACAAATGAAGCTGTGGTGCGACAATAAGTCAGCTATTAGCATTGCTAATAACCCTGTGCAGCATGACAGGACCAAGCATGTGGAGATCGACAGATTCTTCATCAAAGAAAAACTGAATAGCGGATTACTTGAGCTGGGATATGTAGCTACTAGAGAGCAAGTGGCTGACTGTCTCACTAAAGGGCTTAGTTCGTTGGATTTGTCGAGACTATGTGACAAGATGGGCCTAGTGGATATTTTTCGTCCGTAGGCTCATCTTGAGGGGGAGTGTTGTTATGTTTATCTTTGTATTAGGATAGTTTGAGGGGGTTATTTGTAAGAGTGTTTGTAAGGCTCTATATAAGCCTAACCCTTGATTAATAAAGATAATCCTCTTTTTTACACAAATCAAGTGTACCCATCTTAATAAATAGTAAAATAATTTCAAAAAATATAAAATTTGGTCTCCAAGCACATTTTATTGTAGAAATCACATCTAACGGTTTGGATCGACGATTTGGACTTTCAAAATTAAAAAAAAGCTTGTTGTAACTTGTTGTAACTCAAAAAATGTTGTAACTTGATCCCTCCTCATGATATATATGATATATATATGAGTAAGGCTACCATGCTATGCAAATTAAAGTGAGTGTTTTAATTTGCGCTCATATCTCTAATTTAAACTTCAAAACGTCAATCCGAACTGTTCAAGTTGATATCCATATTAAATTGTGCTTGGGGACCAAATTTTATATTTTTTGAAATTTTTTTACTATTTTTTCGAATTTTTCAAAATCAGTGTTTTTCAGAAAATTCTGGACCAACAAAAACAGTTATTTTCAAAAATTCTAAAAAAATAGTAAAAAATTTTCAAAAAATATAAAACTTGGTCTCCAAGCACAATTAAAAATGGATACCAACTTGAACGGTTTGAATCGACGTTTTGAACTTTGAAACTAGATATATGAGCGCAAATTAAAACACTCACTTTAATTTGCAAAGCATGATAGCCTTTACTCTCTCTCTCTCTATATATATATATCTTAAAAGCATTAATTGGAAAAAGATGATCAATATATGAATTAAGTAATTATATTTTCTTCAATTCAATTTTAAATTTTAACATCATGCGCCAGTAAAGAGCTTCCAACAATGAGACATCTCATGAAAAATTGAATGGAAATAAAACCTCTTAGAAGGGACTCTCGAAACACAAGATGCATGATCACTTTTGCAACTTACGCTTCCAACAAGACCAATGATTTTCACGAACGAAAGTGATGCTCCATATTCAATATGTAAGTTGCAAACAATTGGCTACCAAGTGGCGATAATTACGTCCAATGTATTTCTCAGAGTATGAACTCTATTGATTTTCTCAAATATTTTAACGAATCAATACATATTATCTTGTTTTGGCTTCATGTAGGGCACTGACTATAGAATCAAAGCAGCGATACATACAATTTGTGCACTTCATGAAGCAAACAATGCTCTGTTAAAATCATTACCCATTGACAAGCAATCAAATGAGCCAAATCCCTCTTTAAATAATTAAGGAAAGGTGTTTAAGCATTTTTGAAGTAATTAAGGAAGGTATACATGATGTGTACGGTATACATACACTGCTAATTAGTTGAGATATTTACTAAGTGTACTTATTTAAGCATAAACGTTAATATGCGTCGAATATCGTTTGAAAGTAATTCATGCATGACATCAAAGATTAAAAATCTTCATATTCTAAATGCCTGAGACACTCTAGGGTCTATACTATAACATGTCTCTTTAAAAAAAAAAAAAAATGGGTACATAAGTTCAACATGTATGGAACAAAAGCATTGATTAAATTCTCTATGTTGGTAGCTTTATATATATATATATAAAATAAATCATTATTATTAATTATGGTAATTTTTCACCAACAGCCCAAGAATTAATTTATTAGTCTTACACTAATTATTATTACAAAATGAATTCATTATCAAATATTTATCATATTTTTAATTTTGAAAATTTTGTTTCATTAAAAAAACAGATGACTGCAGTTGAGTGTCTTCTTGTAGTAATTTTATTTAAGAAATATGGGTAGATCCTTGAAACTAGGAAGCTTTGAAGTAGAAGGATTTTTTTTTTTTTTTTGTAAAACAGAGAAGAAAATCATTAATTAAGGAGGCAGGCAATGAAAGGAAACCAAACAAAAAATCGGCCAAAACCTATGTTTTAATTTTCTGGGTGTGATCTATTTATCATTAATTAATTTGACAACTAATAACTGTTAAAAATATTTTGTATGAAAATTTATTTATCAAATGACTTGAATTATGTGTGACGATTCATTCATCATATGATTTGAAAATTGCAACAATACATATTTAATGCATTCAATTGAATATCAAATGACATTTATATTTTGTTGAAATTGAAACACAAGCAATCTAGATAAGACAAAAACATTCATATAAATTTGAGAAAACATTGTTACAGTTGTGATGTTAATTAAACTGTTTTCAATTGATCTCCATCCATCTTTTATTTTGCTAGAAAAAGAAACCGCACATACAAAATTTTTGGCATTACCATAGTGCAAAAAAGGAAACTCAGAAATTCGTAATAACTGTTTCTGATGTGAAATAAGGAATGTGACGCACACAAATCTTAAACGGCTTGATATCCATCAGATTCAAATTTATTTTCGATGTACATCAGACCCCAAAACTTTCTACTGAAATAGAGAAAAGTAAAACTTATAAGCAATTCGAAATAGTTTATTTATTTTTGAATCTGTTGTAAATGTATACGCTGTAACAAATTGGCGACCATGTAGCCAATTTCCTTTTTAGAAAAAAGGAAATAATTAACTGTCCGTTTTATAAATTGAAATTAGTTAACTTACATGGATGCTCGTAATAGGTTCAGATCATCGTAGCTGATAACAACACAACAAAATAGCATAGTATACTAGCTAAATGTAACAAAGTGCGTCCAAGCCCATGTGGCCAATTTGATATATGAGAGTATGAACTCTATTAGTTTTCTCAAATATCTTAATAAATCAATACATAATATCTTTTAAATCTATCATCACATGTATTACCTATCTTTTTATAATATATTAGCCCCTTATTGAAATTCTGCAAGACATTTTTGGGAGATATATATAGATAATTCCAGCAAAGAACTCATTGGATCATATCATTTTGATTTTTCACCTAAACAGGGATGCGCATGAAGTTTCAATGAACTCATTTAAACCTCGAAAAAAGGGTTTTGTTCATTTAATTTGAGGGGCTCAAGCCCAGAAGGAATCAATTATTAAATAAAATGTAACATGCATTGGGCTTTGGATGTCTTTTCTTTTGTTTGTTTGATGAAGACATGAGGTAGCCCGGTAATTACACTATCATTAGTTAAACATTTAATTAAATTTGGTATTAATTACTACTTAGTGGTTGTTGGGCCTAAATAATAGTAGATTAGTAGTCCACTAACAAAGTAAAAGAAATATTATTTCTAATAACAACATCTTTTATAATTCTAACCACTTCTCTTAACCTTGTTGACAACACTAGAAAGATTATTCACAATTTTACAACTAGAGAATAGCTATATTATCTTTCAATCTATAAATTAAAATATCCATTAATTACCTCCAGATTCTTTATTGGAAATGCTATTTCAATAAAAAGAGAAATTACTGGAAACAACAAATATCACATAATTCAAGAAACAACAAGACAATGTACCATTCTACAAGAAATATACGCTTTACACACTTGATAAACAAGCAAATTTACAACTACATGAATCTAATGTCTTGCCATCAGCTTCTCTATGCTTCACACAATACTTGAACAAACTCACGTCGAACCAACACCTCATGATCTCCTCCCTTGACAAGTAACCATCCTCATCTCTTGCCAAAACTTACAATGCAATTCATATATACCATCTTCGTTGCGATCCTGTTAAGTAGCTTAATTCAATGTAATAAGTGTGCACATGGATAAACATAGAAATTATGCCTACGTATGGATTGATTCAGTTTAGATCTAAGCTGCCAACAAAGAAGTCGGATGCTTGTCTGTTGTCTTGATCTCTCTTGATCTCTTTATCTCTTTCTTTTGGAAAGATATGGTAAGTAGCATTAATACAGAGGAGAATTTAAGGAGAGATAAAGACCAAACAAGGCATGTATTAATTCGTCCAGCTAGTATGAAATCAGTGTATTTTCAGCTTATATAACACTAATTCTGAAACCCATCAAATTGATTTTGAATGACAAATTAAATTCAAACCGTTCAAACCAATAATTCACTAGGTGTACGTTTAAATGCAAAATTTATAATTTTTCGAATTTATTTAGTATCAAGTCAAATTATCAAATATGAGAGTTTTAAGTTAATTTTATTTAATACATTCAGTTTTTAATCTTTTTGGCAAATTGATTTGATACTAAAATAACTACAAAAGTATAAATTTTGCATGTAAACATAGTGCTACTATTAATTGGTACTAAACTACCTCCAAAAAATATAAATTTTACATGTAAACTTAGTGCTACTATTAACATAGTACTACTTTCCTAATTTTATATGTAAACATAGTGCTACTATTAATTGGTACTAAAAAGCATCTCTGTAGGCACCCGATCTCCATTAAATCCTAACACGCTCTCTACAATCCTACCCATTGGTGCTTTACTCATGTTAGCCACTGTATGGAACTATGGATATCCACTGTACGGGTAACTATTAGTCCATAAATAAATCTGAGCAACCGACAAGCATTGTCGATTTTGTACCCAACAAATGTTATCCGCTGATCAGACAAAAGACGTAACAAAGTAGCCAGCACGGATCTGGATTGTTGTATCCTAAAAATTAGAACATGCTGGCCAAGTGATAATTGGATCGTGGCAAGACGATTGGGGATTTCTGAGGTGTTCCATTGGGCGGCAAGCCAGACAATGAACCTGTATCGGTGATGAAACTGGAATCAGGGGCGGTGGATGCTGAGCCTTCTACTAATTCACTTCCAAAAAACCTCATCCTTTAGTTTACGTGCGTGTGTGAAGTTGATCTCAGATGAGTCGAAATGTTGTCTGACATCTTGGCAAATCTATTGATGAATTAAAAGAATCCAAAAGAATATGTCGAGATGTTGTCTCAATACAAAAGATGATAATTACTTCTATTAAAAGAATCCAGTTACAAAATCAAGAATATGTCAAGAAATCTAAAATACGAATCGACAAATTAGTAAAACAACCTCACTAGAAGACCACTCTACCATGTCTTCATTCACCCGCTGGAAAAATAAAGAAAAGGAAAAATATATCAGATTTTTTAAACATTAATGTATATACTATTTGATCATTGATCACGATATGGAGAACAATATTTTTTTCTATATTTGAAGATTGAGTATTATTGTCAGTTTTCTTTAGACCAAAATTGAACTATACTTCTACTGTGAAAAACCAGTTTCCAGAGATACGACATACATAAGAACTTAAAAAAATGTCCACATGTCATCAAATTCATGGTAGCTGACAAATCCGTAGCTCCTGAATAAGAAAAATACTCTAAGACTGACTATATATATCCTTGAACGATAGAGATGCTATGTTGTCAATGTATATGCTGCAACAAATTAGCGACTATGTAGCAAGAATTATGTGTAATATACTATCTCACAGTACGAATTTTGTTGATTTCCTCAAATATCTTAACAAATCAATACATACTATCATTTAAATCTTTATCACATAAATAAATATATATTATCAACTTAATTACTTTAAAACATTGAACGTAATTTATATAGATAAAGCCAGCAAAGAACTCACTGGATCATACTATTTTAATTGTTGACCTAAACAGGTAGGAGCATGAAGTTTTAA
Organism: Carex pumila; assembly: GCA_033356055.1. Lineage (NCBI taxonomy): Eukaryota > Viridiplantae > Streptophyta > Magnoliopsida > Poales > Cyperaceae > Carex > Carex pumila. The sequence goes on along the minus strand of JARJHM010000773.1, from coordinate 131,192 downwards.
TGAAGTTTCAATGAAACTTATTCCGCCAGACAAGGATTTTGGTAATTTAATTTGTGTTGCTGAAGCCCCATATATAAGGAATCAACAACCAAACCCTAGGTATCATGCTTTGGGCTTTAAATGTCTTTTCATTTTTCTTTTTTTTGGTTTGATGAAGACATGAGATGGCCCAATAAATACACTGCCATTGTTTAAACATTTAAGCATATTTGGGTATTTCCACTTGTGCTTGTTGGGCCCACGTAAAGGAAAAATAATGGTATCTTTTATCATTTTAGCGACTCTCTTAACCTATGACAGCACTCGGAAGATTAATTAAAAGGAATCTTCCTGTTCCTACCCGCATTTTTCATTTCCAATCTCTAGATTTCCACACCATCTATATTAAAAAAATAAAGAAACTTTTTTCTTTTGAAATTTGTAAAGCTCTCATTCTGTGAGCTAATAGAAAAAAAAAAAAAAGTGTCATTGAAAGAAAGAAATCTCCAACCAAAATACCAGCAGAGCATCCCCAGTTCATCCAAAAAAAGATGCAAATTAACAATTTAAGAGTTGCGCAAACTTTACAGAAAACAACGAAATTCAATTTTAATTGAGGTTTGTGTTTGTTTGTAATTTTTTAAATTATTATTCATTATAACTTTGAGATAAAATTAATTTTACATTCATGTCATGAAAATGATAATTTTATTTCTTTATGTATAATTTTTACATAGACAAAATTATGTCTAAGAAAATGACATTAGACACTTATTTCAAGACGGAGAAAAATAACTCGAACACTCAAACTTCGACAAAAATTTGAATTCTTGATAATAAAATTCTGAACCAATTCCACGTGTCTGATGAATTTTGATCAAGAACAACCTTCACAAATCACAAAGTTCTTTAAGATCATTTAAATATGAAAGAGATTTAGATAAAACCTTCAACTATAAGATTATATATACGACTAATGAAAGAGATGAAGTTTAAAAAAAAAATTACATACTTGAGGGTCCTTATAATTTTTTACATACTATCATATTACTCTACTTGAAAATCCTAGTTCCGCCCCTAGTTGTTAATTAGATGACAGTTTGAACCAGCAACCATCTCAGCAGGTCTCCAATTATTATCTTCAGCCAAAACCATCTCCTTTATAATAGAAGTTTTCCTAGTGCCAAGTTCCTTCAACACACTGAGGATACCTCCATCAGCTAGCATGCAAGTCCATTCAATTTATCAAGAAAGTGACAAATACATGCCTCATATGTCGAAGATGCTACCGCATGCACAAGGTTGTACCAGCGTGCAGATGCATCATTACAGTTATTAGTTTTTTAGTAAATATGTGCGCTGCAAGTGTTTGCCATTCATATTATGAAAATTATGTCCCATCCCTTAGTATGAACTTTATTGATTTCTTCAAATATCTTAACGAATCAATACATACTATCATTTACATGTCTTTCATGGCATGAGTTACCTATCTTTTTATAAATATATTAGCAACTTAATTGCTTTAAAACATTGAACGAAATATATTGAATATAAATGTTTGAAATTTTGTAACATATTGGGGGATTTATATAGATGAAGCCAGAAAGGCACGCATTGGATCATATCATTTTAATTTTTCACTAAACAGGTATGAGCATGAAGTTTCAATGTGCTCATTTCATCTCAAGAGAAGGGTTTTGATCATTTAATTTGTGTGGTTGAAACCCGAAAGGAATGAATTATTAACCAATGACATCATGCATTGGGTTTTGGATATCTTTTCTTTCGTTTGTTTGATGAAGACATGAAGTGGCCCGGTAATTATTACACTCTCACTAGTGAAACATTTAATCAAATTTGGAATTACTACTTAGTGCTTGTTGGGCCTAAATATATAATTATTATAGTTTTTTTTATTTTGATCTATTATTATTATAGATACCCCAATAATAATTTTTTAGCCAACTATTTGTATGCATTCAAATCAAGTAGATACGGAAACTCAGTAACTCATATTTGATGCACAAAGCAATGTTTCATAAGCTACGTATGGGCTTACATATATATATATACACGTACAAGTATTTACAATTATTTGATAAATAAAAGTAATTGCAATCAACATTTTTATTCATTTTTATGCACGTACAAGTATTTACAAGTATTTATATTTTTGTTTTACATAGCTTAATCAAGGTTACATACATATCCCTTGAATTAAACTTCAAATTGGCATGCAGTGACGAGGGGTTGAGGTCAGTTAGAATTTGAGATGAAATTTGAAGAGGAAAAATATTTGATCGATTCAATTGAGCATTACATTGCTTACAAGGGTGAATATAAGCTAATTAGGCATTATAATATTTTCTAATTATTAAACTAGCCATTAGTCTTTCTTATTATACAAAATTATAATCAAACAAAATGATCATAATTAATTGGATATTAATGTGATTTATATTGTAATCTTGAAAATTAATATTGATAAGATTGTACATAGCATATTTGGCTAAGTGTCTTCAAATGTTGCATAGTATTCAACAAGATCCAAAGACAAGACAAATGCAACTGGTACTTATCTTTGTGGTATGGAAAGAATGTTGTAGAAGGATTTTCCAAGAGGTCGAACAGTCATGCAGAATATTGAAAGGGAAAGTGATGGCTGAATTAAGAAGTTGGTTACCACAGAGCAATTAGCATGAACTCACCTTCAGTGTGGTCCATTTGGGAAATAAGATGCTTCTTCCATTTTCACAAGTTTTGTATATTTTATCTTATTTTATTTCTTTCTCTTTCTTCCTTTCATTATTTTCCTTTTCTTTTCTTTTTTCTTTTACAAAAAACAATAATGCACTCTGACACCACTGATATTGCTGTAAAATCTGAGGAGCTAGACGTACTCCCACATTTCTATCTCAAAAAAAGATCCATAGACAAGATGATGTTGCACTAGGAGTCTTCAGTATGAAAATTCCGATCCAATCCACGGTTGCATAACATGTTACATTACCCCGGCCTTCCAAAAAATTATGAGGATATCCCGTCGAAAGAAAGTGCAGATCTGAGCTCCACCCGCAAGTCTTCTAGTCTAATGGACACATATCCACACCCGAATCAAGATGGGTTGTACTCGAACAATGTATTCACATATATAATCAGAATACAAGGCTCCATGTCCTGAGAAAATATGGAAGGAAAAAGTATTGTTTGTTATTATTGTTACTAATTGTTTCTTTTTTTATTAGATGTTTCCAATTATATGTCTTTCATTTATTATAACTTATAAGAAATCAGTTGAACCCAACAAAACTGTATTTTTTTTTTTTAAAAGTTGGTTATTATTGTTACCGTTTCTCATTAAATCAAAAAGACTCCTTCAAATTACTACATATTGGTCTGAGATAAATTTTGCTTTCATCCTCTATTATTCAATTAAACCTAGCAGAAATCAATTCAACCCTACAAAACTCTCTCTTAAAGACAAAAATGAGTAAACAAATGTAAGAAAATATTTGATTTATTGGGCACCAGTACTGAGCTTGACTCAGATAATTCAAAAATCCAACAACTGAACAAGAACATGAAAAATTGAAAGGAAATAAAAGTAAAAAAACAATATCGTAATGTATTAATAATTAATAAGGAGGATTGATACGATAAATTGAAACTACAAACCTTTGAAAATGGACTGCCAACACACAATTATTTGTTATCACTTCCTTCACCTTCTACAGAAATAAAACCATGGAAAAAAAAATGTCATTTTTCTTTAAACATAAATGTACATATTAATTAATCATTGATCACGAAATAGAGAACTATTTTTTGTCTATCTATATATATATATGAATATTGAGTATTATTGTGAAAAGAATTTGGACCCAAATTGAACTGCAATTTTATTGATAAACAGTTTCAAGAGATATGACATATATAATTACCACAAGAAATGCAGCAAGGCCAGAAATTCACTGAGGTCGACAAATCCCAGCTGGCAAATAATAAAATTCACTAAGACTGATAATGTTCTCTAATGATAAAGATGTTATGTTGTCAATGTATCCGCTGCAACTAGTGTTCAACCAATTGGAAATTATTATGTTCCATGTACTATCTCAGAATATGAACTCTATTGATTTCAACAAATATCTTAACAAATCAATAAATATTTATCTTTCACATCTTTAATGATATTTATTATCTATCTTTTTATAAATTTATTAGCAACTTATTTACTTACAAAAATGAACCTAATTTATTGAATAGAGAATTTTGAAATTTTGCAAGATAATAGGATATTTGTATTGATAAAAGAAAGCAAGGAACTCATTGGATCATATCATTTTAATTTTCACCTAAACAAGTATGATCATCAAGTTTTTTTTTTTTTTTTTTTTTTTAAATCTTTACAAAAGCTGCAAAGTTGTGAGGAGGAATCGACCTCTCGACTTTTGGATAAACAACAATCCTAAGACTTTTCTTCTAACCAACTATGCTACCTCCCCTTTCAGGATCATCAAGTTTCAATGAACTCATTTTATTGCTAGATAACATGGTTGTAGTCATTTAATTTGTGCTACTGAAGCCCACAAGGAATTATTTATCAAACCCAATAAGGTATCATACATTGGGCTTTGGATGTCTTTTTTTTTTTTTTGATGAAGACAACAGATGGCCCAATAATTTCATTTGTTGATTATATATTCTGGGGTAATTTGCCTGCCTTGCATAGTTTGTTTAAATTGTATAGCGTCAGAATTATATGTAAAAGTCGCCTTAATTTTGTACAGTGTAAATAGAGATATAAAAAAATTACCATGCCACGTCACAATACAGTTCCGTTACGGCATGTTATAGTACGTATGCTAGTTGTGTTGTGACTTCAATATGTTGTCTGTCGTGTTTGTTTGCATTACCATGGAAAAAAAAATCATCACATCATAACACAGCATATCATGTTGCCAAAAATTCAAATTTTAGACTATAATAAATTTAATTTTTTACTCAACCCTTGTACAACATGGTTTTTTTTTATTATATTTTTTTACAAAATTTCAACATTTTTTATATTTCTTCTTCCATTAAATAAACTTAAAATTAAAAAAATTTCAACTTGACCACGTGACTATGGTACCATTTTTTTTTTTTTTTTTTGCAATTTTAATTACCGAACGACACAACACAAATTTCCATACTAAGATATATAATATAATGTACAATGTATTAACATGTGTTTTTTATTAATTTGATGCTTTTTATCTAATCACATTAAAAAAAATGAAAATCTAAGATCTAACTTGAAAATGGAAACCTTTTAAAAGGGCGTATCAACAAACAGTGCCTTTCAAGAAAAAAATGAAACATATATCACGATATGAAAACATAAATATATATACTAATTAATCATTTATCACGATATGAAAACTATTTTTTTTGTCAATCTACAAAAATTGAGTATTATTGTCAATTTTGTTTCGACCGAAATTGAACTGCAATTTTATTGAAAATAATAATTTTAAGAGATATGATATACATAATGGTTAGAAAAAATGTTGCTAGGCCAGAAAATTCACTGAGTTCAACAAATCCTGTTCTTTTTTTTTAAAGAAAGATGGAGGTCAAGCCTCCAAATTCCAATTTTCATTAATCTCGATATCAGTGGTGTAAAAATTACATATTTTGATAGAAATTAAGTTTGAATTGAAAAATTAAAATGTAGTAAAACTTAAAAATTAAATAAATTCTGGCACAGCCAGCAAATGCAGAAAAATCATAAATTGTTCTATGTATTATTGTACTTTGAACCAGTGTTTGAATTCTTGCATTATCTCCTCTTGAACAAGCTGTTTGGTAAGAACATTCAGTAACACTCATGATGTAACACTCATCATCTCCTTTTAAATCCTAGCTCTTAAATAATAAAATTCAGTAACACTCACGATGTACTTAAAGTGGTAATGCTATGTTTTCAATGTTTATGCTGCAACTAATTAGTAGCTAAGTGGCGATAATTATGTCACATGTACTATGTTAGAGTATGAACTATGTTGATTTTCTCAAATGTCTTAACTAATCAATATATACTATATTTTTAATCTTTCAATATCACATTTATTACCTATCTTTTTATAAAATATATTAGTAACTCAATTACTTTAAAACATTGAACTAATTTATTGAATAGAAATGTTTGAAATTTTGTAACATATTTGGGAGATTTATATAAGGTAAAGCCAGCAAGATTCTCATTTTGGATCATATCATTTTAATTTTCACCTAAATAGGTAAGAGCATAAAGTTTCAATGACTATAAACTGCTTGCTCACAATTATTGCAGTCTTAACTTGATTCAAAAGATGATCATCGTCTTATGTTTGTTCATTTTTAGAAATAAAGAAAATGAAATGGATATTTTATGTCATATTTAGAGTGCATTTACCTAGCTAGTTCTTACATTTCATTTTGGGCTGTAGTGTGTTTATTAATATTATTGACAAGGAGTTAATATTGTAACAAAATAGTTTTGACTTCATGCAGCGCACTATAACTATAGAATCAAAACAGCGATACATAGGTTGTACACTTCATGAAGCCAAAATTGCTCTGTTAAAATCTTTACCCATTGACAAGCATCCAAATGGGCCAAATGCCTCTTTAAATAATTAAAGAAAGGTGTTTGGGATCTTTTGAAGTTATTAAGGTATACATGATGTGTACTGTATACATGACAATGCCAAATTCTACTCACCGTATATATTTTTGAATTTCTCTCAAGACACAGAGGACATTTTTTTTTTTTTTACCTCTTTTCATATATATTATTTTACGGGTAAAAATTTAGAATATTCGGAACCTAATTAGTTGAGACATTTACCAAGTGTACTTATTTTAAGCCTAAATGTTAATATGCGTTGAACATCTTTTGAAAATAAATCATGACATCAAATTAAATCTTCATAGTTAAATTTTCTGAAGGTCAGTGGACGAGATTGCGCTGCACCAATGCACTGTGATCCATGGTTGCATAACATGCATGTTACATTATGCATGCCAGCCTCCAAGAAAATTTTAGGATGTTTCCACGGATTAGATTATCAAGTCCAAAAATTGAAGGCATTTGAAAAACTCAAATGATTATTAATATTGCAAATTCATTATGCTCACAATGAAAATGTATGTACCGTAAACTCAAATGTGCATCAAGATATATAGAAATTGTACATCTATATATATTGTAATTTGGAAAGAATTTAAATTACTAAAATTTCTTGAGTCTAACATGACATGTTGTATGAACCAAAAAAATAAAAGAGAATTTTCCTCATATAAACAGCAAACCATTACAACCTCAAAACTAACCAAGAAATACATTAATTATACACCCCAGATGATAATCTAACCTATATCATCTAAAAAAATCTAATTTATAAAATAACCTAATATCATCTAAAAACCATAATTTAAAGTCATCAATCTAGAGTCAGGCTCTAGCTTGGTCTTAAACCCAAGCTTCTAAAAAAATCTGCAGGTTAAAACATTTGTTATTTTCAATTTACTCCCTTTATTTTTCTAAAATTGATCTTAAACCCACATATAATTCAACTCAACAAAACTTAATATATGCACCCAAACGGTGTTTGTCGAAATCATGATTAATATAACCTGAACAAGATGACATATATTGATGTGCTATCCGATGGACGGCTTGTTGGAATGAAGTACTTGGCAATGCAAGCAAGATCGCCTTATCATCTGACAAACAAAAATGATGATCAAATTTAATTTGATTCGATTTAAGTTCAACAAAAAAAAGAAGAACAGATATTAAAAATAATACCTCAGCTATTTGAGCAAGGAAAGAAATGCAAGAAATGTATTCAACTCATCAAAAAAGATGACTGTCCTTAGAAAATATGAATGGAAAATTGGAAGGAAATAAAAGAAAAAAAAATCAAAACACAATAATATGAGCATGTATTAATTAACTCTTATGATGAGATTAACTTAAATGCAAACCTTTTAGAAGGGACCACCAACACATGCTCTACTATGTTTTCATTCACCTGCTTAAAAAATAAAATAAAATAAAATAAAATATATCAATTTTATTTAAACATAAATGTATAAATTAATTAATCAATGATCACGATATGGAGAACTATTTTTTGTCTATCTATGAATATAAAGTATTAATTATCAACTTTTTAGACCCAAATTGAACGACAATTAATTTTATAAATAATTAGCATCTTATACAAACTATGCCAGGCAGGCAAATTACCGCATAATATATAATCAATAACTGTAATTATATATTGGGCCATTTGATGTCTTTATCAAACAAATAAAAGAGAAAACATCCAAAGCCCAATGTATGATACCATATTGGGTTTAATAAATGATTCTTTCTAGGCTTCAGCCCCACAAATTATATGACCAAAACCATTTTGTCTATAGGGATGAAATAAGTTCATTGAAACTTCATGCTCATACATGTTTACATGTTTGAAAAATTAAAATAATATGATCCAATGAGTCCTTACTGGCATTATCTATATAAATATCCCAAATATCTTTCAATTTTCAAACATTTCTATTCAATAAATTAGGTTCAATATTTTGAACTAACTAAGTTGCTAATAAATTTATAAAAAGATAGAAGGAGTAAGAATGCTATTAAAGAATTGTGTGTCGGCAGTTCCTTTTAAAAGGTTTGTGTTTTCAAGTTATTGTGTCGATCCTCCTTATTTATTATTAATACATTTTAATATTGTTTTTTTTTTTTTCCTTTCAATTTTTCCTGTTCTTGTTCAGTTGTTGGATTTTTAAATAATTATTTGAGTCAAGCACTAGTGGAAAAACATGAATCAAGATCGGCTTATCTAGATCGGCTATATAAAATAACCGATACTAATACCTATCTAGATCGGTTTTATGAACAAAACCGATCCTAAAAAGTAATCAGATCGGGTTTTTTAGTCAACCGATCCTAATTTGTGAACTATCAGGATTGGTTTTTTCTAAGAACTGATCCTGATAGTATCAGGATCGGTTTTTCTAAACAACTGATCCTAATATTAGGATCAGTTGTTTAGAACAACCGATCCTGATACTATTAGGATCAATTCTTAGAAAAAACCGATCCTAATACTATTAGGATCGGTTGTTTAGAATAACTGATCCTGATAGTATCAGGATCTGTTTTTCCAAACAACTGATCTTGATAGTATCAGGATCGGTTTTTCCAAACAACTGATCCTAATAGTCAACTTTTAGGATCAGTTGTTTAGAAAAACCGATCCTGGTAGTATCAGGATCGGTTATTTATAAATAACCGATCCTAAAACCTTTTTTTTGCAGAACCAACTTTAAAAAAATATTAGGATCGGTTGTTTATAAAAAACCGATCTTGATACTATCAAGATCGGTTTTTTATACACAACCGACCCTAAAACTTTTTTTTTTTTTTGCAAAACTAACTTTTAAAAAAAAAGTATCAGGATCGGTTTTTTATAAACAACCGATCCTAATACTTTTTTTTATCCTTCTCATTTTCAATTGTCATATACATTCATTAATGGTTAATACAATTATTCTAGTCAAGGACATCCATAAAACCATACTTGCACGCTATTGGTACATTTAATTTGTCTTAAAATCATCTTAAAATTTGTCTTAATTTGTCTTAATTTGTCTTATAAATTATTTTAATAAATTATCTTAAAATGTTTAATGTTATTGTTAGTAGCTTATTTTATTTCATGTTAAAAGTAGTTTTCAAGTTTTAATTTTCTTGTAACTTATTTTTTTTGGATGTTTTAAACAAATTTTCCAGAAATATATTATTGATTGAGAAAGTCTTATTATTCTCAAGCTTATTTATAAAATATCATACACATAAATATTTTGTTTTTAATTTTTTAAAATAACATACACATACACAAATATAATACACCCACATAAATATAAAACACTATCTGGATCGGTTCCTTGATTAAGAACCGATCCAGATAGTATCAGGATCGGTTCCTGGCTTAAGAACCGATCCTGATAACTATCTAGATCGGTTCTTAACCTAGGAACCAATCCAGATAGTACTCCCTTCTTCAAATAAAGTGTTTTATGGGGGAGGAAGTTGAAATTATTAAAGTGTTTTATTTGAGGGAATTTAGAATATATATATATATGTTATGAAGCTAATTATATTTTTTAACGACCAATCAGGACTATTGGATTAAATCTAAATTGCTATAATGAAATTAATTGTTGCAAATAATAATATATGTTATTTCAACATTATTTGTTAATTTCTTTGATTGCATGATCGATGTGATGCAATGCTACGTATATTTCTCTTGTTCAGAGATAATGAAGTATATATGCACTCAAATTAGAATATTTGGATTTTAGGTTTTAGAATATTGTAAAACATAAAATAATATACAAAAAAAATGAGTAGAACTAGGGTGTTCTTAAGTTCATCAAGTCCCTTGGTGAATTCAAGTCTAAAATTTGTTAAACAGATTTCAAATGATGAATCTGAACCGTTCAAACTTGCTTAACTTACGAGTGATGTGTCTACATGTAAAAACTTTAAACATTCGAATTAATGTACTATAAAGTCAAGCGGTCAAAAAATGTTCAAAAAATGAATGCATCAAAATTAATTTATTAAACTTCTAATTTTTGACCACTTGACTTTATATTAAAATAATTTGAATGTTTAAAGTTTTTACATGTAGATGCATCACTCGTAAGGTAAGCGGATTTGAACGGTTCGGATTGGTCATTTGAAATTGATTTGACGAATTTTAGACTTGAATTCACCAAGAACACCCTAGTTCTAGTCTAAAAATGAGGAGGGTTCCAAACTTCCAATGCCTCATGTCTTTCATATTTCATCATACCTCATTTTTTATATCTTCATTTTCAAAGTCCAACTTGTCGTTATGAACCGTTCAACATGATATATATACTAAAATATGGTTAGGGATGAAATTTTATAATTTTGAAATTTTTTAATATTTTTTAAGATGGGTAGAAAATCACTGTTTTTTAAACGGTTCAAAAACAGTGATTTTGTACCTATCTTAAAAATTAGTAAAAAAATTCCAAAAAAATATAAAATTTTATCTCCATGCATATTTTAGTACAAATATTATGTTGAATGGTTCTGATTGATAATTTGGACTTTGAAAATAAAAATATAAAATATGAGGTTTGATGAGATATGAAAAAGATAAGGTATTAGAACCCTCCTCTCTAAAAAATATATATTAAGCAAATATTTGTGTCTCACGAAGATGTTCAATGCAAATATTAAGTTACACTAGATTTTTTGACGTTTTTATTTTTAAATGGTATGTTTGACACTGATAGTTTAAAAATCTGACTCTGTTCGTGCATGTTATGTGAACATGTGACCGGCATGTATTTTTATGACAAAAGTGATGGTGTGAATTTTTTTTCTCAATACCAATAACTAAAGTTGTTAGAAACAAAAAAAAAATTTGTTCAGAGAACAAATCATGAATAGTTCATCAATTAATTTTAAGAAATTCGTTAATTCAGTATAATTTAGTTTAGTGATCCTTCTTTAGAATGTGCTAACATTCATAAAACTAAACATTATGAATTATTACAAATAGTTCGTATATAATTTTTTAAAATCAATAAAACAACAGGATCAGTTCTTAGATAAGAACCGATCCAGATAGTTATTTGGATCGGTTCTTAGCTAAGAACCGATCCAGATACATTTTTTTTTTTTTTGAAAATCAATAAAACAATAGAATCAGTTCTTAAATGAGAACCGATCCTAATAACTGATCCTAAAACCATCTCATTTGGCGCTAGGTTAATTATTTTCGCTTGGCGCTTCATCCAATCTATCTCATTTTCAATTTCAATTAACTTAGCCAAAAAAACATTCCCCCTCTCTCTCTCCGTCTCTCCCTCTCATTCTCCGCCTCTCCCAATCTCTCTCTCAATTCCTCCGTCGGTGATCAATCTATCTTTCTCCGTCTCTCAATTCCTCTAGTCAGATCTGAAGAAGGCGAAAAAAGCAAAGAAATCGACGGTCCAGATCAAAGATGACAGGGACTTCGTGGCGTCCGGTTCGCCACTCATGTGACTACGTCCGGGGAAGACAGGGGGCTATGGCTTTGGCTTTGGCTTTGGGGGGGCCTTCCTAAGGGCCTCGCGTAACATGCTGGTCAGGAGAGGTTGAAGCCGCATGAAGACAAGAGCGAAGAGAGTCGATCTAAGGTTGATGATCTGAGAGGATCGCCGATGAGTGTGGGGAGCTTGGAGGAGATTATAGATGAGAACCATGCGATTGTATCAAGTTATGTGGGGCCTGAGTATTATGTTGGAATTTTGTCGTTTGTTGATAAGGATCAGCTTGAGCCGGGTTGGAATTTTGTCTTTTCTAGAATTTTGGATCTTGGGTTTTCAATCTTGGTGGGATAACTAGAAAGAGTTTGCTTTAAGGTAGCAACTGGTTCAGTATATTTGCATTTACATTTTCGTTTTGAATTAATTATTATTTGCAAAGTTAATTTATGACAAGCATGAAGGTAGCCCTCTGCAGATGACCATATAACATGCTTATGTGTTGATTTATTACCAGGTACTATCTGTTGTTGGTATATTACAAGATGAAGTGGACCCCATGGTGTCAGTGATGAAAGTCGAAAAAACCCCTCTTGAATCATATGCTAACATAAGAGGTTTGGATGCTCAAATTCAAGAGATTAAAGAGGCAGTAGAGCTACCTCTGACGCATCGTGAGCTATATAAAGATATTGGTATTAGGCCTCCTAAGGTGTTATACTATATGGAGAGCCCGGTACTGGCAAAACACTTCTTGCCAAGGTTTGACTTATGAAATTTTTGTCTTTGCTATTGTTAAAATTCTTGTCTATGACCACTACATTATGAAAGTATAATGTTAGACCTTGAAATGCACAATTCAATTTTGTAAAGGACATGTACCCCAGTGAACCGATTCAGCACAATTGCTCATGCCTAGCAACAATTCAAGGCCCTTGAAATGCACTTGGTTGCAAAATGTTAAAAACAAAAGTACCCTTCACTGGCCAACTTCACTAATTATACCATTCTTCTTTTGATAATGAACCTTTTCTAATACATCGTGCTTTTTTATTCCACTTATTACCATGAATATCCTATATATAGCTTCCAAAAAGTAGTCTGTTTAATATTATTATTATTGTTATTATTATTGTTAACTTTTTGAAGGTTTGGTCTTGAGCCTCTCTTTAGAAAAGGGTATGCAGGTCCATATGGTATAGGCTTGCTACAGGGACCTTCAAAAATAAATTATGACAGAGGAATCAGCCAAATATCTCATTCTCTGTTCATTTGATTACAGGTGTTAACTGGCTTTGGAGTAAGCAAAGTAATAGATTCTACCCATGCAAATTTTGAAGTAGGAGACTTGGTTTGGGGCACTACAGGATGTGAAGAATATAGCTTGATTACGGAACCCCAAGTTTTATTCAAAATCAACCACCCCGATTTGCCTCTTTCTTACTACACTGGTATACTCGGTAAGAGTAACTACTCTGATTGTGTATAAATTTACTATTCCCATCCATTCGTCTCAGCAAAAATTGGCTTTCAGCATTACACCCTTGTTTGTTACATGTGCAAATAAAGAATTCATAGGGATATGTCGGTAAAAGTATACTTCGCTAATTTATACATTGGTTTTAAAATACTTGGATATATACAGGGATGCCATGTTTTACAGCATTTGTAGGATTTCATGAAATAGCATCAGCTAAGGAAGGTGAATATGTGTTTGTATCAGCAGCAGCTGGGGCAGTCGGGCAACTTGTTGGGCAGTTTGCTTCTTATGTTTATACAATAGCTTATATATTTGCTTCTCATGTTTAAAATTTTTTAACAATAAATTTAAACAGGCAGAACTGTTGAAAAACAAGTTCGGCTTTGATGATGCATTCAATTACAAGAAGGAACCCGACCTAACTCTTGCATTAAAAAGGTGATTAAATTGTGTAGTTTCTGTAGCTACATACATGACCGAAAAATGTCTTTGAAATGTTGATAATTATTAGCCATATATATAACACACTAAAAGCATAATAAAAGAAAGTTCAAATATATTTGCAAGTTGAACAAAAAAGTCCCTACTGAAGCAAAATAGAACTATTGTCTTGATTAAAAGAGTATGTGTTTGTTCAGTAATGGTACCAAGTAAGTCTTTCAGAAAATAATGATATTAGACACCGGTTCCCACAGGTTATCAATTTTCTTGATGCATTGAAGAGAGCAAAATTTCAAAATTAATCTTTTAAGCATTATTTGTCAGAAAAATGTTTGTATTACTAAAAGCATGCTGCACTGTTAATTGCTAATGACCCTGTGCATATTTTATTTGCTTGAGAGAGTACCACACCACACTCTCATTTAAATGGTTCTGAAATATTCACAGGTGTTTTCCAGAGGGGATTGACATTTATTTTGAGAATGTCGGTGGTGCAATGCTCGAGGCGGTGCTCAACAACATGCGACTTCATGGAAGGATTGCTGCATGCGGGATGATCTCGCGAGTGATGTCATCATACAATGGCTGGTGCATATGTGCAATGCCATTAGATGTAAGAAACAGGTCCTGTGGGAGATTTAATTAGCGCTTTGTATTGGCAGAGTTCCAGATGAAGTGCTGTTTGTGCTTCATCTAATTTATTGTACATGTCATGTTTTCTTAATTTATAATCCTATATAAGTTTTCCAGTGAGATTTCTCAGTTTAATGGATGTCGAAGCAATCCATCATTTAAATTTGAAGCAATTCTAATATGTAATATTAAATTTTATGGATTTAAATAGACTATCAATATATAAATATCAATAATGCAATATATCTGAATTTATAAAATGTTGATTCTTAAAAAAAAAAAAAAAAAAAAAAAAGAATCTGGATCGGTCAAAAATTAATAACCGATCCTAATATAAATTGAATGTAAAAAACAAAACAAAGAATCAGGATCGGTCAAAATACATTGCCGTTCTTAATACCAAATTTAGATCGGTCAAAAATTAATAACCGATCCTGATATAAATACAACGTAAAAACAAAAATTATTTGACCAGCTTCCTATAGGATCGGTTTTTAATAGAACCGATCCAGATTATTTACTATCTAGATCGGTTGTTTAGTGGAACTGATCCAGATAGGCAGTAATCTAAATCGGTTATATTAAAGAACCGGTCCAGATTGTATGTGGATCGGTTTTTCTTCAAAAACCGATCTAAAAAAACAATTTTTAATAAAAAAAAATTGGAAAATACTATCAGGATCGGTTTTACATAAAAACCGATCTTGATAGTAAGTATCTGGATCAGTTTTTTAAAAAACCGATCTAGAAAAATAATTTTTAATAAAAAAATTCTAAAATACTATCAGGATCGGTTTGGTTTTTTGTTAAAACCGATCTTGATATGAATAATCTGGATTTGTTTTTTTAAAAAACCCATACTAATTTATTTAATAATGAGTATTAAAAAATGAGGGAATAAACTATTAGGATCAGTTAAATGAAAGAACTGATCCTAATAGGTATTAATCTGGATCGGTTATTTGAAAGAACTGATCCAGAATATACCTATTAGGATCGGTTCATTAAGAAAAACCGATCCATATAACTGCTATTAAGATCGGTTTTAATGAACAACCGATCCTAATAGTTTCTATTTGGATCGGTTTTTAAAAAATACAAAACCGATTCTGATAGTATCAGTATCGCCTTCATCAAGATCGGTTGTATTCCGATACCGATATGCATATATAACCGATCCTGATTCCATATTTTCCACTAGTGAAGCTTAGTACTGGTGCCCAATAAATAATTTACTTTCTTACATTTGTTTACTTTTTTTTGTCTTTAAGAGTAAAAGTTTTGTTGGGTTTAATTGATTTTTGTTTGGTTTAATTGAATAATAGAGGATCCAAGAAAAAGTTATCTCAGGCCAGTATGTAGTAATTTTTTTATAAATGAGAAATTGTAATAATTATAACATTCTTTTTTTTTTTTTTGGAAAAACACCTTTGATGGGTTCAAATGATTTCTTATAATTAATGAAAGATATATAGTTGGAAATATCTAATCAAATGAGAAACAATTTTAATAATAATAATAACAAACAATATTTTTTCCATTCATATTTCCTCAGGACATGAAGCCTTGTACTCTCACATACATAACGACTACAAAAATTACTGATAAGCCAGAAAATTCTCTGAGGCCGACAAAGACTAGCTCTTAAATAATACAATTTGCTAAGACTAATAATGTCCTTGAACGATGATAAAGGTCGGTTGCTAATGAATATGTTCAACAAGTTGGCGACTATGTGGCAAGAATTACATGTTATGCACTACATTATAACTCTATCGATTTTCTCAGATATCTTAATGAATTAATATATACTATCTATTAAATCTTTCATCACATTTATTATTAATCTTTTTGTAAATGTATACAAGCAACTTTATTACTTTTAAACATTGATTGTAATTTATTGAATAGAAATGTTTGAAATTGTGCAAGATATTTAGGATATTTATATATTAATAAAGCAAGCAAGGAACTCCTTGGATCATATCATTTTAGTTTTTCACCTAAACAGTTATGAGCATGAAGTTTGAATGAACTCATTTCATCTCTATACCAAAGGGTATTGGTCAAATAATTTGTGAGGCTGAAGCCCAAAAAAAATCAATTACCAAACCTAAGGTATCATGCATTGGGCTTTGGATTTCCTTCCTTTTGTTTGTTTGATGAAGGCATGAGGTGGCCCAATAATTACACTGTCATTATTTAACTATTTAATTAAATTTGGTGCTTGTTGTGCCTACATAAAGTAAGTTACTAATTATTTCAAATAACGGTATATTTTTTTATTTTAATTACCTGATCTCATCAGGAAGATTAATTATTCACAATTTTACAACTAGAGATATTAGATTTCCATCAACAAAATTAAATATCCATGCATTACCCACAGATTCCTTACCAAGTTTATTTATCTTCCTTGTTTTATTTTATTTTTTTTCTTTACAAACTATATATGACACCATTAGTGTTTGTATTAATGGAAAGCCTGACCTCAACATTTCTATGCAATTAAAAATCATTTGAAAAATGAAATGAACTTGCCTGACGACTAATTATTCTCTGAAAAAAATATTTGAAAATATAATTCTTAAAATTTTCAAAAAAATTAGAAAAATCATCTATCAGCGTTAATTTCTTCAAGAATTACTTGTTTGAATGAACTTGATGTTTCTGTGTTTCCTTTAGACGAAGAAATTTTGATTTTCGTTTAACAGTCATGACAATATTCGTCCATATTATTTTTAAAAGAATTCATTTAATATATTAGTAAGATTATTATTATGAAGAGGGATCAAGTTACAACAACTATTTTTTACATTTTGAAAGTCCAAATCGTCGATCCAAACAGTTAGATGTGATCTCCACAATAAAATGTGCTTTTAAATCAAATTTTACATTTTTTGAAATTTTTTACTATTTATTAAGATGGGTACAAAATTCAATGGTCTGAATTTGACTAGTTTTTGTACCCATCTTAATAAATAGTAAAAAAATTCCAAAAAATGTAAAATTTGGTCTCCAAGCATATTTTATTGTAGATATCAGATCTAACAGTTTGGATCGATGATTTGGACTTTGAAAATATAAAAAATGATTGTTGTAACTTGATATCTCCTCTATTATTATATATAGGATGTGCGTATAATAATACGTACGATTACTATTCAAAGCTTTTATATTATTATTATTATTATGATGATGATGATGATCAATTTTTTTTTTTTTTGATCGAAGAAGTAGTATAGAACGGAACATATAAAAAAAATTATAATTTCAAACTACTTTAAAAAATTTGTCCTAAAACATCTGATTTTCAACAGACGAAATCCAGCTGACAACAACTTTAAAATTATTACTGAATGAAAAAAAAAAAAAATTTCTTCTCTTCTTAACATTGAAACAAGGGATCATCTTTTCTTAACATGTCCATATACACAAGCGGATTCTGGTTAGGTTTGACTGCAAAGTTAAAACTTATCAAGAATAACCAAAACAGATCCATTGACTGCATGAAGGGGAGGAAGCAAGAGGCTGCAAGGTGTGAGTAGGAGAAGATGGGATACTGCATGGGCAGCAGGTACATAGACACTGTGGAAGGAAAGGAACCGCCCCACCTTCTCACTGAAGGATTTCATGATGAAGCAAAGCAATAAATTCAAAATATTTGACCCTCTTACAAATATCTA
The DNA here is from genome assembly GCA_033356055.1 of Carex pumila. NCBI lineage: Eukaryota > Viridiplantae > Streptophyta > Magnoliopsida > Poales > Cyperaceae > Carex > Carex pumila. Next base: position 112,856 of record JARJHM010000773.1, on the reverse strand, counting down.
CGGATCTACTTTATTATATGCATCTATAAAACAAAATGTATATAGCATCCAATTCATAAACATAATATGTAAAAGTGATCAACATAAAAGTGACATTCATAGCAATGAAAACCAGCGAATATCTTAATTAATTCAGCGACAATGAATGTACACAACTCGACGCTATTTATATAGTTAATTAGTGCCGTCACCTAAGGTTACAGGCATACGAGTTGGGCTTGATAAACTTTTATCATTCCTAATTTTTATTACGGGCCTTTTTAATAAATAAATTGTAAGATCCTGAGTTGTAGGTTGTTGAAATTCTGTAGATATTTTGTATTATCAATATATCTTTTAGTGGGATTAACCACTAAACCTCAAAAAAAAAAAAAAAAAAAAAAAGAAAAAAAAAGAAGAAGAATGCGTCTCAGGACCTAGTTAATGGTCAGATTCATTACGGAAATTCTGAGTTTTTAAATCAAGCGGTTCACAAAAGCGATATATGTACAACTATTTATTAGATTCATCATGACCATCAGATTCAGTTAATGATTAGAGTGATATATATATATATATATGTACAAGTATTTACAATTATTTTTTGTAAATAAAAAGAATTGCATTTATCTTGAATTATCCCTTGATACTTCAAATTGGCAGTGACACAGGGTGTTGAAGATTTTAAAATTGATGGTATTTTAATTTTATTTTATGATCATTAGTATTGGATTTATTAGGCTCACAATGAAAAATTACCGTAAACTTAAATATACAACAAGCAATATAGAAATCCAACAATTATATTCTAATTTGGCTAAAATTTCTTGAGCCCAACATGACATTTTGTATAGGACGCTGATAACAATCCCCGCAACCTCCATCCCGCATTTATCTCTGCAGATATTGTCAAAAAAAATATGGTGGGACCGCTCAATCATTAATGAGCATTTAAAAAACTGTGGGTATTTAACTTGAATCATCAAAGTATTTAACTTAAATTTGTCAGGTATTAAACTCTATGCAATGATCTCTATTTATGAAATAATAAATCAATCCATTAATTGTCCCCGCACAACATTTTTTTTTAAATCATCCCTGCACAACTGGAGACCATTAAATAAACAATCCCCTCACCCAATGATAAATACTCTGAGACAATGATAAATACTTTATGTTACATAGGTAAATACTATACATTATATGGATAAATACTTTATGTTACATGGATAAATATTTCTCAAGCATACTTGCAACTCTCAGTAAAACATCAATGATAAATACTCTTAGACATAATGATAAATACTATATATTACATGAATAAATACTCTATGTTACAAGGGTAAAAACTTCTAAGAAATAATGATAAATTCTTTTTTGAACATCAATTAATAGATAACAGTATAATTAATGTGGAGATTGTTTTTAAAGGAATAATTAATGCGGAAATTGTTATTAGAGGAAAGCATAATTAATGTGGGGATTGGTATTGAATGACAGTCTAATTTAATGCTGGGATAAAAGAAAACTTTTAACAAAATTAGTGGGGGATATATGGCAATTAAGGAAGAGAAAGAGTGCAGGGAAAATGGGAGGATGGGAGTAGGGGGTTTCATATAATTATTCTTTTGTATATCAACCAAAAATTAAAAGAGTATTTTCCTTAATAAACAGAAAACAATTACAACCTCAAAACTAACCAAGCAATACATTAATTATATATTATCGCTAGCTAAGAAACTAACTTATATATATCATCTAAGAACCTTTTAATGTACAAAACCATCAATTAGGTTATTTTATACATTAAGAGGGTTTTCTCTATTTTATACCTAAAAACCATCAATTAGAGTCAGGCACTAGCTTCTCCTCTATTTGTTCTCCAAGCTTCTAAAAAATCTACAGGTTAAAACATTTGTTATTTTCAATTTACCCCCAGCACTTGTATTTTTGTAAAATTGGTCTTATACCCACATATAATTGCTAATTGAATTAAAAAAAAAAAAACTTGATTGACAAAGAAGAATCGTACTACAATCGTATGGTGTTTGCCCAAATCTATAATTTTCAATATCTGCAAACACTAGAAAAAATCATGGCCTTTTTACTGAATTTTAAGGTGTTTCTACCTTTAAATTTAAGTTGACTTGAGCAGGTGACTTCATATATTGACTGTCACTGTTTCCCATCAGATTGTTTGGTTAATGATGAAGACAACCAAGAAAAAAATCACAGGTGCATGTGGGATGTTTGAATGAAAGTAAATTATTGGTAATTGCAGATTTTTCGTCTGATATTTTCTATTAGTCTGGAATTATTCAAAGGAATGAAAAGTAATTAAACAATGACTATCTGAAAAGAGTGATATTAAAAATAGTATGGAACTATTCAAAGGAATTCTAGAAAATGTTAAGGCACGCTCACAAACAGCCGATAAGTCGCTTGCTGGTGCGCTTATGGCAAAACTTATCACCATGAAGTATGATGGTAGTCGCACTATGCATGCACATATCATAGAAATGACATCTCTCTCCGCAAAACTTAAGAGTTTGTGAATGACAGTTGATGAAAGGTTTCTAGTTCAATTTATTTTGAACTCCCTGCCGAATGATGTTTATAGTCCGTTCCAAATTAATTATAATGCTCAAGAAAAGAAATGGAACATAAATGAATTGACTAGTAAACTTGTTCAAGAAGAGGCAAGGCTTAAGGAAATGAAACCTAACACTGTTCATTTTTCAAACCTAGAAGCTGGGTCGGGTTCTAATGCTAAACCAGGGAAAGCTAAGACTAAGAAGAAGGGGAAAGCCTTTCAAGTGTCTTCTAATGCAAGCTTTAAGAAAGAAGGGAACAAACTAAAGTGCCATTTTTGTCGTAAGGTGGGTCACTTTCAGAAGGATTGTCTGAAAAGGAAGGTTTGGTTCGAAAAGAAAGGTATGAATCATACTTTTGTTACTTTTGAATCAAATTTTATTGATGTTCCTAATAATACTTGGTGGATTGAATCGGGCTCTACAACTCATATTTCAAACAACTTACAGGGATTTCTTACGATCCAAACCACAAGCCAAAGACAACAAAGTGAAAGATATGTAATTATGGCTAATAAAGACAAGGTGCCAGTGGAAGGAGTCGGTACATACCGACTTATATTAAGTTCTGGCAATATTGTCGATTTGTATGATACATTATATGTACCTTTGTTTTCTCGCAACTTATTATCTGTATCTAAGTTGGATAATTGTGGCTATGTATTTAAATTTGGATCTAAATGCTTTAGTTTATATAAAAATAATTGCATGATTGGTTGTGGCAATTTGATTGATGGATTATATAAATTAGAGTTAGATAATTCTTATGTAGAATCTCTGATTACCGTGAACAATACTATTGGAATGAAAAGAAATATGAATAATGAAAAGTCAGCGTATTTGTGGCACAAAAGATTGGGTCATATATCCAAAGAAAGAATGCAACGTTTAGTAAAGTCTGAAGTTCTTCCAAACTTGGATTTTACTGACTTAGGTGTATGTATCGACTGTATAAAAGGAAAACAGACGAAACATACAAAGAAAGGTGCCACTCGTAGCTCTCAACTTCTAGAAATAATTCATACGGATATTTGTGGACCATTTGATGTTCCCTCCTTTAATAAAGAAAAGTATTTCATCACCTTCATCGATGATTTTTCACGTTATGGGTTTGTTTATCTTCTAAATGAGAAGTCACAATCTATTGATGCACTTGAGGTGTTTATAAATGAGGTTGAAAGACAGTTAGAAAAACAAGTGAAAATCATTCGATCTGATCGCGGTGGAGAATTTTATGGTAGATATGATGAATCAGGACAAAATCCTGGACCTTTTGCTAAATTCTTAGAAAAGCGTGGTATATGTGCGCAATACACTATGCCCGGCACACCACAACAAAATGGTGTTGTTGAACGTCGTAACAGAACACTTATGGATATGGTTCGGAGTATGCTCAGTCACTCAACTGTGCCTAAATCTTTGTGGATGTATGCACTTAAGACCGCCATGTATTTACTAAACCAGGTTCCAAGTAAGGCAGTAGAAAGGACTCCTTTCGAACTGTGGACGGGAAGGAAACCTAGTTTGCGTCATATACATGTATGGGGTTGCCCTGCGGAGGTACGTTTGTATAACCCACATGAAAAGAAATTGGATTTCAGAACTGTTAGTGGATTCTTTATTGGATATCCAGAGAAATCAAAAGGTTTTAGATTTTACTGTCCGAATCATAGCACAAGAATTGTTGAATCTGGAAATGCGCGTTTCATCAAGAATGCTGAAGTCAGTGCAAGAAGTTATGATCAGTGTAATTCTGATCTTCAGGAAATTACAGAACAAGTTACTGTTCCTTTGTCTGTTATTTCGAAAGTAGTTGTTCTGACTTTTGTTTCGAAAGTAGTTCATTCGACTGTTCCAGAACAACCAACTGCTACTGAGGACATTCCAATTGATGACATTGTTGTTGATGATGTAGTTGAACCAAATGATATACCATTAAGAAGGTCTACCCGTGAACGGAGATCGGCTATATCTAACGATTATTTAGTTTATCTACAAGAATATGAAATTGATTCTGCAATTGATGATCCGGTTTCATACAAGAAAGCTATTGAATGTGAAGAATCCGATAAATGGATTGATGCCATGAAAGACGAGTTAAAATCAATGGAACAAAATCAAGTCTGGGATCTCGTCAAATTGCCTCATGATTTCAAGCGAGTTGGATGTAAATGGATCTTTAAGATCAAACGTACATGGTACAAGGATTATGGCTGCAGAACTTTATTTTAGGACTTGGAATTGTCGACAGTATTGCCAAGCCGCTGAAAATTTATTGCGATAATTCTGCAGCAGTCTTCTTCAGCAAAAACGACAAGTACTCCAAAGGTGCCAAGCACATGGAGATTAAGTACTTTGCCGTGAAAGAAGAAATACATAAACAAACAATAACAATACAGCATGTAAGCACAGAGATGATGATAGCTGATCCTTTGACGAAAGGATTACCACCCAAGATATTTCATGAACATGTCGAAAGAATGGGAATAGTTATCTGTGATAAATGATTGTTGTAATTAAACATATATTATAGATGAATGATTATTTATAATATTATTATTGATTGATTGTTTCAAATACAATTCCTATTTATTTAAGTATATATATATATTATCGTTTTCTATTAATAGGAATTTGTCTATATAAATTAGACAATTAATGTGGATCCTAAAGTATACCATTATGATTTATATTAAGTTAGAATTAATATTGTGGTACATGGAAGGAAGTTAGTAACAAATATTATTAGCAACCGCCATGACTCGTATTAATTTTACTTAAGCATAAATATTATGATTTTAGAATTTATGAAATATAAAGACATACAATATTATTGTGCACTTTATGAATGTTGTAATGTCATAAAGTTTTATAATGGACCAAGTGGGAGAATGTAAGAAAATAATTAAGTGGTCCAAATAAAACAGGCCATTTAAACCATGCCGTTAATCAGCCCATTTAATTAGGCCCTAATTAAATGGCTTAATTAACAGGTGCGTTGATATAATTCATTGTGTTGATTATCCAAAAATCTGATTCAATGCATTGACTAAAGGATGCATACTCATGTTGACTAAAGGGTGCATGCATATGGCGCATATCCATCTTTTGGCTTGATTAAATTAACAGATGCATTGAGTTAAATTAACAGGCGCTATTATATGAATCTGATTAAAGGGCGCTATTGTATTATTTGGCTTAAAGGTGCGCAGATAATGTACAGATTAATATTAAAAGGTGCATATTGATAGGTGCGCTATTATATCCACCCTTTCGTTGCGCACTGGCTGTGTTAATTATCTCCCTATAAATAGTTGCTTTAATGACAGGCATTGAGAATGTGTATTCTAATAGTAAGGTTGATCCTCTCTTCATCTATATTCATAAAGAACAAGTTGTCATTGCTTAGAAAGAGAAAGAGGAGAGAAATCGCTTTGCAGTTCTTCTGACGGTTTGCGAAGAACAATTCAAGTATTGTTCTAAATCGCTTTACGGTTCTTCTGACAGTTTGCGAAGAATGTTTCAAGTGTTGTTCTACAGATTACTATGGATAAAGGTATGTAATCTAATTGTTTGATTTGCACATGGAGATTTTTGATTTCTAAGATCTTTGATTTGCTTTTGATGATTTTTATTCCGCTATCGAAACTTTAAAGATGATTAGTTGTACTCATGATTATGATTATGTGTAAGTAGTTAAGCACGTAAAGGCTACTTACATGAGGTTCCTATTCTAGTATATGAGTTTATCCCAAATGGTACTCTATATCACTATATCCACCATAAAAAGCAAGGATCGCACATTTCCCTTGACACGCGTCTAAGGATTGCATATGAATCGGCTGAAGCAATTGCGTACTTGCATACTTCAGCATCTCCTCAGATTTTCCATGGAGATGTGAAGTCAGCAAATATTCTTTTGGACCAAAATTACATGGAAAAGGTGTCTGATTTTGGAGCATCCATACTAGCTCCAACAGATGAGGCACAAATTGTCACCCTTGTTCAAGGAACGTGCGGGTACCTTGATCCAGAATACATGCAATCTTGCAAACTGACGGATAAGAGCGATGTCTACAGTTTTGGTGTGGTTCTTCTGGAGCTTCTAACCAGCAAGCCCGTTATTGATTTTCACGTATCGGGAGAAGAGATGAGTCTTTCGTCTCGCTTCCTCTCTGCTGTGAAAGAGGACAAAATGCAAGAGCTTCTAGATGATGAAATAAAACTTGAAGGTGACATGGAATTAATCAAGGCAGTTGCTGAGCTGGCTAAAGAATGTCTAAATATGAAGGGGGAAGAGCGATCTATAATGAAGGAAGTTGCTGAAGAGCTTCATCGAATTAGCAATCTGAAGCAGCATCCTTGGGGACAAGAAAACAATCCTGAAGAAACAGAGAATCTGCTCAATGAACGATCTGATCATCACATAGAGTTTGATTATACAGGCTCTTATTTCAATATAGATATGGAAGCTGAGGGGAGCAATGCTTTCGTTCGTTAGTTATATTCATTGTTTTTCAAGTGTTGTCTTCACAATGACACATACATTACTTGTTCTATTTATGTTTGTATATTTTATTTTCTCTATAATTTCTCAGTAATATTACCTTTCTTTTTATGTACTCATTTTAGTTTCCTGTCTTGATATTCTTCTTCATGGTAATGTATCATTGTCTTCTTGCTTCAGTTTGTATAATTATGTCAGCTTCCTTCTTTGTGTATATTTTCCTAAAACACTGTAGTTGAATTCCAAGATATGTAATAGAAAATAAAAATATTTATTCTAAATTATTCATCCCAATGGTTATGTTCAAAATAGTAAATTATCTTTTTATATTATTTAGATCATAAATATCCATTTAAAGTCGTGTAGAACATCGTTTCTATCTATGTTGCATGGGGTATCATATCGGATACGGTATGGATACAATGATACTGTAATTTTCAAAAATAAAAGATATGATACAGTCATTATATATATTATATTTAGGAGCCTGATAATTGTACCCCAAATAAAATGCCCGAATAAGTCCCCCAAGTACTTATGTCTAACTTTCATTTTTAACGATAATATTAAAGCATTTAAAATTCTGTTTATAAGCATTCACAATGCTGCTCAGAAGCATTTAAACCTATATATACAGTCATTTATATTCTAAATCTGGATAGTTTAAACTTCTAACTACTTTTGTCTTCAAGCTAAAAAAAGAAATATTCATTTTACCCACTTTTATTTTTTTTTCTCTAATCATTCTAGTTTATTTTCTCGACGATCTGTAATTAATTTTGCAAATCTAAAGATACGAATGTTTTCTACTCGATTTTATCTTTCAAATAAAATCCATGAAGAAATACTTTTCAGTTTTTTTTTTCAAATCGTTATTTTTTTTAAGTAAAGTCCATGAACACTTTACATTCTAAAGCTTAAAAAGCTTAGTCTAGAACCATTTAAACCTGACATGAAAATTATTTAAATTAACTCATGCTACAGTCAAGTATTAAACCTCATATGAAACATATAATTTTTTTTTTTTTACAGCTACTACTTTTTACCACGACGACTTTCTAGAAAGTCGTAGCACCTTTTAGAGTATATATTTTAAATTATTTAAACATCTGATGTCTACCATTTAAGCTACTACGTTCAAGCACTTGAGCATCAAATCCAGGTTTTTATTTCATTTTAGATCATTTAGAGTGTATATTTTAAATCATTTAAACATTTGATATCTACACTTTTGATGCCTATTCTAAAGCCTTTAGATCTTTGTTTACAATCATTTAAAATATAAATATAAAACATTTAAACGTTACAAAATTATATCAAAACAAATATATCAAACAAATTTCAACAAGTCAACACAAACATTCATTGTTTACAACTATTAACTAACATTTCACATTAAAACATGCAACCTTTAAGATACAACAACACTGCAATCAATCTTTTAAACCTCACTGTTTTTTCTATAAAATATAACATTTCTAAAAGAATTAAAAGCTGCAAACTACTTTAATAAAAAACAAACTCCTAATTTAAATGAAAAGCTCATAACTTTACTCGCCACTTCTCAGTCTTATAGGAAGACAATATTGGTATCAATAGCAATAGATATTGCGCATATAGTACCATTTACCCATACTTTACAAGCTGTATAGAAATTGTATAACCTAAAGAGAAACCAGTGCCTGACAAAACAGTATCAGTAAGAGAAGTGAATCATTGAGGGTCATACCCTAAGCATTATGGTAAAGCGTAATCAAGTACCAGAGACCTACTGAACACTACCAGTTTTGAAAGGGCAAAACTGGAAATTGTGTAAGCCATATAAAAAAATAGACATTTCATAAATTGGGATTGAGTGCAGCAGTGGAAATAAGTTTAGATCCAAAATCATTTGTCAAGAATACACATTCAAATCATTTGCAAAAAATGCACATTCAAACAATGGAAGGTACCATGTCCTTACTGGTACCGTTGTAAGATTCAGAAATTTACAGAAAGCTTTTTATTTTAATATGTCACAAACATGTAACAGTGAGCTCATAAAAAAATATACATGCAAGGCAGTTGTTTTGACCTCGATGACAGTTGTTTGACTACTATGATTGTTCCATCTAATAAAACCCACTTTAGATAGAGAAATTTTTTAATTTAAGGTTCAGAAATTAAGGTAAAGAAATTAAGCATTAAACCTTATAGACTAAACTGAAGCCCCCTTCACCAATTTATTGGCTATGTCAAAGTTTTTCGCATGTAGGTGCCACCTGAATTGAATTAATGAGACAATACTCGATACCTTATAATACCTTGCACTCTGGTTTGTTAAGCATGTAAGTGCCACCATAAACTGCACTCAAATGAGCAAACGCCTGCATTAGTTAATTGGTTATTTATATGTCACGTCATTATCACAAAATTGAAACTGGGTTTTTAGAGGAGTAAAAAATTAATATGAATTAATTATAATTAACCTGAGGGAGTTCGCCTAATCCATACAGAGGATAGATATGAGGAGATCCACTTTGGAAACGAGCCAGTGACTCTACATATACCTAAACAAACAAACAAATATTATTAGTTAATTAGGCTTGATCAAAATTATATTTTTTGAATAAGTAATGGAATAGTTCAAACATATATAAGTGACACTGCATTTATAAAGCTCATTTACAAAGTATATAAACCTCATGTAGAAAGAATTAAAACCTTAACAATAACATTTCAAAGCATATAAACCTCAACAATAACACTGCATTTACAAAACTCATTTACAAAGCATATAAACCTCATGTACAAAGAATTAAAACCTCAACAATAACATTTCAAAGCACATAAATCTCAACAATAACACTGCATTTACAAAGCTCATTTACAAAGCATATAAACCTCATGTACAAAGAATTAAAACCTCAACAATAACATTTACAAAGCATATAAACCTCATGTACAAAGAATTAAACCTCATGTACAAGAGATGACTAAATTGCCCTAGGCTTTCACAAGAATTCAACCTAGTCATTTTATCCACCAATCATACGATGTCAAAAGGAAGATCAAAATAACTTGGCTTAAACTAGTTTAATTTTGATTAGAAAAAGATAAGTTCATGGGAAGATAAGTTCCTGGGTGGTTGTTTGCTGGTTCCTTAGTTCTCTGCTGGTCCTGTTATGTGGTTATTGTGTTATCTGGTGTTGGTCTTGTTGCATGTCTTTCTGGCACCTGTTGTTACTAGTCCAGTGTTACTACTGGTACTAAATTTGAATTGGCAGGGATCCTGTTTAAAATTCTTGGAAATTGGAGATAAAAGGTTTCTTTGTATTGTAATATTAAAGTTGGTGTGTTTAGATAATGTTAGGTATGTTGTTACTTGGTAAATCCTTTGCTTTTCAAATAAACCAGCAAATTTTTTTGTTAGCAGTGGCTATTGGTCAGTATATAAGAGCATTAAGTGTTGGCAGTGGAAAAGAAAGGATAACTCACTGCGCAAGAGAAGCTACTTTTCAAAGCAATGTCTTGTCAACCGAGATGAAACCTGTATCAGATGAAAAGAAAGGGTAATACAGTGAATAATAATGAGATAACTAAATTTTTTATGAATTTGGCATATTTTGCAAAGTTGAAACTTTCGATTGGTAGTACGAATTTGGCATATTTCAGAACTGCATGGCAAACAAAATTCTCTAATAAAGCGTATAAACCTCATGTATCAAGCATTTAACCTTACCAATAAACTAAATAATAGACATGCAATTTATTTACAGTGAGATCTAACCTTTAAACCTTAATGATCAAGCATTCAAAAGAAAAGAATGAAGCATTTAAACCTAACGATCAAATAAATAAAAATGAAGTATACATCGATCTAATATTTAAACCTCAACACTAACACTTCAGATCTCTAGAATAAAGCATATAAACCTCATGTACAAAGCATTTTAACCTAACTATCAACTAAATAATAAACATGCAATATATTTATAGTGAGATCTAACTTCTAAACCTCAATGATCAAGCATTCAAAACTAAAGAATGATCAGCAACCGATCGGAACAAGCTCCTGGATCACATAGCTGAATGTTGTAACAAGGCAGATTGCAAACAAACCTTAAACCAAAATAGCAATTCAGTGAGTCTCTGTGGCTTCTTCAAAATTCTTAGCCTATATCTTGTTCCATTATCAATCGAGGGGTTCTATCAGTAAATTGGTACTAGTAAACTTTTTTCATGTAAAATTTACCCATGAGGAAATTAATTATGGTGACAGTAGCTTCATTTCATGATGTAATGTGAAGGAGTATTTCTTTAGTTGAAGATGTTCTACAAAATTGATGAGTTCAAACAAGAGGCCTCAATAAATCAAGCGAAAATTCTAAGAAACCACAATACAAACCCATCTGAACTATAGAATAAAGCATATAAAACTCATGTACAAAATTTAGATCCTAAGAACACAAACCAAGCATGTACCATTTCTTAGAAGGATTATCGAATTGATCTGTCTAAAATGAAGCAGATAGGTATAGTGCATTGAGTCCGTTAAGGTTTTCAATGAAGTAGAGAACGACTGCACCGATGCCCACACAAAGGACAACCACACCAAGAGCAAGACCAACCTTGAGACAGATTTACATTTGGCCCTTTTTACACATCTACTATCTACCGGCATGCCAGGTCGTGCGCATGAGGGTGGTTTGGATTTGTCGCTGCTGTTAAGAGAAGAGATTCTTAGGGATTCCAGAAAGTAATATTTCAATTTAAACAAGCACCAGCAAATTAATCCAACTATTGTCATCCATAGATTCTATACAAAATTATATTAAAACAATAGTCACATTGAATAGTAACTGGTAAGAAATTTACCAATTAAATTTCATGGATTCCAACATAACAAAGTATAGTCTGGTAAAAGTACTGTTTACCAGAGATTCAAAACATGTATGTTCTAATACAATGAAGCAGCAAAATGCAAAGATTTATAAAGTTTGCACATTTTCATCCTTTTCTATTACTTTAGAATATTTCAAAACTAAAGGCAACAAGTGCTTAATGTGGGCAAAATATTTAACAGAGTAGTTTTGCCTTCATGCAGTGCACATACCATAGATCATAACACCATTCATGCATTGCTTCAAGGAAAAACTGCTCTGTTAAAATCTTTACCCGGTACATTCCTAAAATCAGGATACCTGAAGATCAAGAATAAAGGAGACCATGCCGAATAGCAAAATATCCACGAACCCGAATCTAATAATCACGAACAAAATTGAGAAGATCTTCGCTATAGGCGTGGCAGGTGTGAATCCCTCGTGCATAGAAATTATCCGGCGCGATCGTAAAGACGATCACGTCGAAACAGAGGTAACATGTAAGGTATACCACCGTGGACCCCTCAGGTGCCATGTCAGTATGTTGAGTTTTGGAATCATGTTGCGGAAGAGAAGAATTGTTGAAAAGGACATTGAGGGAGCGGTGTGGCACCAGTGGAGGTTGTTAAGGTGATCATTTTACTGAATTGTTACTGAGGTTATCACATACAATAAAATTTTCGACACATCTATTCCTCCGACAATACCTGAAAGGCTGAAACAGTAGACAGTCATAGAGTAATACAGGATTACAAGCAAGCAAATCTCAAGATATCAAATTGCCTAATGTGCATGGCACACTAAAAAGCATGTGCCCAAAGGAAATGGAACCCAAAATTCAGAAAAATTGTTCTACTTTTCTTTTATGAAAAAAGACAATGAAAATTATGAGTTAAATAATAGTTCGAGTACTATAGCAAAAGCCACCCAAAATTTATTCCTATCAATAGAGACAATTTCTTAGATGACCATAAAAAGTAAAAACAGGAAAACACCAGCAATTCCACCTCCGCTAAGGCATGAATAGATCGAGTGTAATAAGTGCGAACATCAAGCATTTCGAACAAATACCCAAAATAAAACAATGAAGCATTTAAATCTAACGATCAACTAAATAAAAATGAAATATACAGCGATCTAAGCTCAACAATAACATTTTAGATCTCTAAAATAAAGCGCATAAACCTCATGTACAAAGCGTTTAATCCTATAAATTGAGTTACCTCAACATTTAAACATATCGATCCATTAGAGTCCCTTGGTTGGATCAATGTCAAATGCCGCTAGTACCTCCGCGTTTGTATACGAGTTCTGTCCAAATCAGCAAGAAAATCAACTTAAAGTAGTTGTTCATGTATCCCAGATCTGAGGCTTTAAAAAAATGGCCCTCTTGAACCTATGTTCCATACTTCCTGATAGACTGAGTCACTTCCTATCAAACCTTTATTTCTCAATTACTTTTTGTATACTAATCTCACTTTAGTAAGCAAGATACACGTAAGTGCCTTGAAGAAGTTAAATTAGACATGAATTTTTTTACAATCTGACTAAATGCCTCAGACAACAATCGTCTCAATTCAAAAACAAAAGATGATTGATTGAACATACCACATTGCCAAGTACGAAGACATTGAGAAAAATAGATTTCCTCTTGGATTAGGATCTCTGCTAGCAACGCCGAGGCCTGAGCATGGAATCTGCCAGTTGCAACAGCTCCTTGATCGCCTCCATTTTGTAGATCTAATCACCCCCTTCCCCAACTAACTAATCTCTAGTTTCTCTTGTTCGATCGGATCTAGATCCCACGAGAAAGGGAGATGCGTTGCAATTGCAATCGAAAAAGATACAAATTGAACTGCTCGTTTGATTTGTTTTTGATCGGTGAACAGCCTGAGCGGTAGAGATTGGAGTAAACTGGTGACTTCGATGAGGGAGAGATCGACTAGGGGCTTCGTTGTACTGGTCGCGCTCAAGCTTTGAACAGTGGTGCTAGCTCTATGGAGAGAGTGAAGGTGGTAGTAGCGGAGAAGAGAAAAAGGAAAGAAAAAAATGTCTGATTCAATTTAGGATAATTGTTGGTTGAAACCGTTGGATCAAAGATTCGAAACCGTTGGATTAAAGATCCCTCACCATTACTGTGCGGTACAAAATTGGAAATATATCGGTTGAATTGATTTCTAAAATTAGAAATATAGCAGTTAAACTAGTTGGGGGACTGAATGGGGTATGATGGCTTGGGATATCATAACATTTCTCTTATATTTATTACATTATTAATTTAACATTACAAGTAAAAAAAATTTGATAGTTTTACCATATATAGCGCATGTACACACTTAAATCACCCAAATTTATAATTCATCTAAAATATTAGTTATAGTTTAACAATTGCATCTACAAAAATAAAATTGATAGTAAACATTATAATACCAAACAACATAACATTTGATCTGTAACATGCATTACATCCATTACAAATTCAAATCAAATATAGATACTAAACACTAGTTAATCTTAATTATGAAATGCAAAGTCCATAAAATTAAACTTAAGTTCATACTTCATAACAAATTAAACTAATTAAAAGATCCAACAAAACAAATTAAAGCCTAAATCTCCAACACAAGTTCATACTTAATCTCAAATACTACACATTATCTTCAAACACTGTCCTCTCAAACTCCGGCTTGTCAAACAAAAGACTTGTGATGGCAAGTTGCTCGGTACCATCAAATGGCTCATGTGCATCATCCACCACATCCCAAAACTTACTCTACCATAGAATATGCGGGAATCTTCTAGGAAGAAGTCTGATCAAATTACATATCACCATAAAGTTTATCTGGAAATTTTTTATTTTTTTCGGTTTCTATAGTTTTCTGAAAAAATTATAAAAATATATTTAATTTTCAAAATTAGAAAAATATAAATTTTCTCGTCCTTTTGCTCAAGAAAATTCTAAAAATATAATTGTCCGCCTACCTTATTAATAATGCATCTAGGTGTGAAAATTTAAAATATTCGAATTAATTTAGTATAAAGTCAACCGGTCAAAATTAGATTGTTAATAAATTAATTTTAATGCATTCATTTTTTGAAATTTCTTTGACCACTTGACTATGCAAAATTAATTTCAAAATTAAAAAAATTTACATGTAGATCCATCGCTCATAAGGTAGACGGGTTTCAACAGTTCAGATTCGTCATTTGAAACCAATTCGATGGGTTTTAGACTTGAGTTCACCGAAAAGCTTGATGAACTTAAGAACACCCTAGTTCTACTCTTCTATTTATACTTAGTTCAAAAAATTTTATAAAATGTACTTAATATTCAGAAAATGACAAGACTATGCCTCACAATAAAAAAATTCTTCAAAATATACTTCTATTTCTAAGTTTTTTAAGAGAGATATATATACACACAAACACACAGGTAATATGAAAAATAGTTTTGAGTTCAACAGCAATTGGGCTTTTGTCCTACTCTAAAAATTATTTTTCCCTACACTGGGTCAGCAAAATTTTCCTGCACGGCCCATAAAAAAATTAATTCACTCCCCAAGCCCAGCGCTCCAGCACAAACCATTTTCTGTAAATTGTTTCTCTCCAAACCCACTGTATAGTGGTATACTGGCACTAACGAATGAATTATCCAGAGCAATGGCAGAAGCAATCAGTTGGGCAACGTGTGTTGCTGCCTTGTCAGTTGTCACAGCATGTGCTGCTCCCATCATGGCTGCATGTTCTGACCAAGTATTTCCACGATTAAAGAGCAACGTGTAAATGGATATGAATTATATCCGACGGATATCCGCTCCGAAATCTGATATTCTGAATAATTATCAATTAGAAGATCCGAATTCAGATACGGATGCATGATAATTCCTAAACGGAGCGGATATCCGAACTCATTCGGTACCCAATATATATGGGTCCCTACTACTGACCCATCCAGAACCCAGCAAGTATCATTCGAACTCGTTAATCAGGGGCGGAACCAAGATTTAAATTTGGGGAGGCCCAAGCTGCTGAACGACGAAAGAACAACCGCATGGGGGGTGCCAATAGATATGCATTGGTAAAAAATCATATAAAAATAACCACCCGAATAAGCAACTTCCTGTAATTTGGGGGGTGCTTGGCCCCCCTTTACTTGTACTTAGTTCCGCCACTGCCGTTAATTAGTACAAAATAATTTATTTTGCCTCTAAGAGGATTCGAACTACTACACCACACTATCTTTTATTACAACTTTATTTTGTTTATATATTATATCAATAGAATATTTTCTATCTTTTTAATATCAATCTCCCCCTCAACTTACAACTATTCATTTATTTTCATATTTAAATTTTATTAATTATTATTTATATCCAGGGGAAAAACTAGAAGATAAAGCATAATGTGGTTGGTGAGATTTGAACTCAAGATCTCTCAACTACAAGATAAAGCTCTCAAATACGATTAAAAAATATTTTTTACCCATTATCGGCTAAGATAATTGACAAAATATAAATGTATTGTAATTTTTTTTCATACGTATAACTATATAATTTTTAATTATTATGATTAAATTGATTTATAGATTTTGTTATTTAGTAATTTATGACAAAATTGATTTATCTAATATTTGATATTTCTTTTTAGTTAGCAATCTATGATAATATCAACTGATACAATATTTTATATCATTTTATTTAATTAATAATTTATGTTTGTTATAATACTGAGATTACTATTTATCATTTTATATTTAATGATAACATCCACTGATATCGGACGTTTTTGGTGTCGGTACCCATCGGACTCAGAATAGAGAACACACATATCTTAAAGCGTATTGAATGGTTCTGATGTCTTTCAGATTCAAAATAGATCCAAAGACCATCTAACCTTCAAAAAGTAATTTAAATTTTGATACATTTATTTGACATTTATTTGACGCATCATCACAACTATATATACGAGAAAATGTCAAGTTGACCTTTGTCTGAATTCATTCATTATAAAAATGGAAATATATACGGAAATATATATACGTCGTGTACCAAATAAGACATTCATATTTGTCTTATTCGTGTACCAAATAAGACATTCATATTTGTTTACTAATAACAAGGTTGACGGAGGTGGCGGTGCTATATATCGGAAGTCTGCATGGTTGTAAAATTTTATTCTTTTATTATCAAACATTTTAATATGTTCTCTACCTTTACGACGATTTATAATTTCCAATATTGGATCAATAATTCAATATTAAACTAATATCTAAAATAATTATGTATTGTATATGTTGAAACTTAAAAAGTTTGAAATCAAGAATCATATAATATTTTAATTTATTTTTTCCAACACTATTTCGATAAACCTAATAAGTTATTTATTTCACAGTTAAGTTGTCAAACAAGAATAACATTAGACAGAATAAGACAGAGTACGTGCATGCTCTTGCAATCGTATGATATATATCGTAGGCACTTTTCATGAGAGAAAAAATGCATTTATGACGGTCCTCCGTCACGAAAAATCACTTTTTATCATCTCGAAAAGTACCTATCTTTTGTAGTGTATTGAATTGTTGTTCTACTTTCGAACAATTTTTGCACAATTGGATGGTATTGAATTGTTGTTCTTCTTTCGAATATTTTTTGCAGTACCCTACAAATTTCCCAATGCAGCCAATTTTTTTACTTTTTTTTTTTTCACAGCCCACTAATACCTTATAAAAATCGATTCTTTTATTTTTTATTTTTAAATTCATAATCACTACTCGTTAGCGATCTGTACTCGTGCGAACCAAGATTGTCGATTTGCGAAGGAACATCCTATCTCTGCCCCATGCTTCCATGCATCCTTTCTGCCTTACTTGAAGTTGAATATATACAGTATCCGCGAGGGATACTATCAGTGTACCATCCAAGATACTTCCGTTGCTAATAGAAAAAGCACATTTATGTTAGTATACCCTCGTGAATAGTTACTTTTTATCCTCGCGGATACTATTTCATTCTTGTATTAATGACAACTTTTTTTTTATTTGGATGATTTCCTTCTATGGCCCCGCTAAGCATGAAATTTGAACAGCTTAGAAATAAATTGAACACCTTTTGAGTAAAAAATCCTCTCCAGGCCTCTTTTTCTTTTAAAAAAAATTGGGCGGTGGATCTTATATTGGCCTACAAAATTTTCATAAAAAAAAATAAATAAAGCATTGGGATAAATTAATTGACCCCATTCTCCACACTTCTATCCTCTCCTCTGACTTAAATGCTACATCTCTGCAAAATAATGCTTTCCAGTGGGGAGATTTTACATAATGCCCTTCCTTTTCAAAATCTAGAACAAAATACCCCTTTTTGAAAATTATTAACAAAATGCCCTTCTAGGCCCCACCTTTCCCCTCTCTTTCCCTTCCACTAATTCCTGTTTACTCAGTTTCATTGAGAATTGAATAACATAGAGCAAATATTATTTGAGTTACTTAGAGAACAGTAAACTTAGACTAGCATCTGATCCAGCAAATATAATTGTGAAATTACTTATTTGAGTTACATAGAGAACAGTATAATCGATTCTATCAACATGCCACTGATATAAATTATATACATCTTTTTTAGGTATTTGAGCAAAGGTGTAGCAAAATTTAGTTTGGTTAGGGTTTTATCTCTAATCTTACGATCAAGGTACTAAATCTGATTGCTTTACTATTTGTTTAATAATTAGTATAATCGAAATCAGCTTGTTTATGTTGAATTCTGAATAATATTTCTTGTTTGAGATTGCCTTGGGTTGAATAGCACCATAAGAAAGATTAATTAAAAAGATTTTATAAAATAATATTTTTTGAAAGAACAGATGTTGAAAGATTTTACATATAAGCTAATCGTATGTTTTCTAATTTTAGCAAATAAAATTTTACATTATTTAAATCAGATATGTTTTTTAAAACATGAATAGAGGGAGTAAACAAGGAGTAAACATGAACGAGTGGGAGGGAGGGGAAGAGAGAATAAAAATGGTGTCCACAAGGACATTTTGTTAATAATTTTTAAGAGGGGATATTTTGTTCTATGTTTTGAAAAAGAAGGACATTATGTAAAATCTCCCCTTTCTAGTGATGTCCTTGAATTGTCTGTGTTCACATACTGATACAATGTGCATTAAAAGAACACAAAGAGTCATGAAAGGTGTTTTTCTGGTTCAATTTTTTTTCAAAAAATATGTTATTAGTTTATGTTTTCTTCGAAAATTGTGAAATATACTTCAAAATTTTAAAAATTAATAAGTTTATGCCTCACCATATTTTTTTTCTCCAAAATATGGTTCTATTTCTATATTTGCTAAAAAAATAGGAAAAAGTAGAAAATACTTAATATTTATAATAATTAAATTTTGTCTCATCTGAGAGTCAACTTTTGGTCTAGTGGCAAAAACAATGCTCTCTATGTGGAAGATCATATATTCAAAATTAAAAAAGAACAATCATTTGTAGATATTAAATAATTTGGTGGTTTATGTACAACTTTTGCTCAAAAAAGTAACAATGGAATTATGACTTCTCTCAATATAACCTATTTTATTTTGTTCTTTCACCTATTTAGAACCAACACATGGTTTTCAGATGCTGTTCTCATACTGACATGAGAAAAGAATAATTTTCTCTTTTACTGTCAATTTGTATGAGAAAAAAGGGAAATGTTGAGGTATGTTAATTTGATTTTCTTGTCTTATGCATGTGATGTGCAAATTATTAATTCATACCAGGCCATAAAGGTGCTAAGTTATTGCCATTTATATATTGTGGGCCCATTTACTATTGTAGTCCTTGAAAGAAAATTTAATATGTGGAACCTCCTCCTCCTGTCAACTACCTTCCAAAGCAGATGCATCCTTGATTGAAATTCAGGCAAATTGCTTCCCAATTCATCCATAAAAAAGCAAAAGAGATTGATCACCTTGACAAAATTTCCCAATTAATAAATCCAGGCAACAAAGGACAGAGGTAGTAGATTGGTGCATTTAATCATAGCAACTAACTAATAGTAGGTCCCATGAACCCCATGTTATAAATATGAGTGTTGTAAAATATGACCATTAAAATCTTTGTTTGATTAATTAATTAGTCTGAGTTAATAGGGACACCACCATGTGTATATTGTATTTGAATGGTGATTTTAATTATAATTACTTAATTGATTAGTCATCAATTTTGATTACTTGGCCAATTAATGAAACGACATGCCTATTGTAGATAGGGGTGCAAATGGATCAGATATTATCCGTCTATATTTGGATCCTTATTCAAAAAGTAAATAAAAATATCTGAATATTCGTGCAGATACAGATAGAATTTTAAATTTTAATTATCTTTATTCGAATTGTAAAGATACACCATATAGTTTAATATATATTCTAAAAACAAATATGTCACTCACTATTATAAAAAGAAGATATCCGTATCCCTAATTATCTTATTTGTTCCTATATTCGTTACATATTTGAAAAATAAAAGTGGCTATAGATATAGTTTTACCACTATCTAATCCGTATCTGAAAAATAAAAGTGGCTATAGATATAGTTTTACCACTATCTAATCCGTATCTGATCCATTTACACCCCTAATTATAGAGGATCCTTATCCTCCCAGAACTCAACACAATTGAAACGGACGGCCCAGATTTACTCTCAGCCGGTGCTTGCGTGAGTCATTAAAATACAAAGTTGAAATGTTGTCCTCTGAGCATTTTTTACCCGGTGAAAGCTCCATGATTACAACTTTGACTAAATCATCGGAACTTTTTCTTCTATAAAAATTCAGATTAATTCATTTAAATGCGGGTGAAAGCTCCATGATTACAACTTTGACTAAATCATTGGAATTTTTTCTTCTATAAAAATTCAGATTAATTCATTTAAATGTGTGAATTAAAAGTTGCATTATTACTTATGTAAAGTGCACATCGGTCCGTATTTCTATTTGCAAAGTCTTAACAGTTGATCTGAACCTTTTTTACATGAATTGCATATAAAAATATACTTGTAAGCAAAATTTTACTTTTCTTTTAGATATATAAAAAATCACTTGATTTAAATATTTTAGACAACCTAAAATAATGATTTTCTACGTATGTATCTATCTAAAAAATAAATAGTAAAAGTATTTCTAAAATAGGTCATCCTCTTTTAAAATAGTAGGTTGGGTGTAATTGATATTTTGGTATAAAGTGGATCAAATTTTCTCTAGCCTGAGAATAATGTAAGCGACAGTAACTCATCAGGAATTTAATTGGCTTGTCTTTTTTCTGTGGACTGGTGATTGACGCCGCTGTCCAATTATTAATTGAAAAATGCTGTGGTCTTACAATGCTGTGTACTACCGCATCTTCCAATAATCTATTGGTAATTTTCGTCTTTACCATAAAAAACTACATAAATTATTAAAATATTAAAACATTAACTCATGCCCCAACAACACTACATATGCACAAAATAAACACTCATAGTTAATTAATTTTACAAAATATGTTTGTTCCACACCAAAGTAATTAAAATATCCATAAACTATAAAATATACTATCTTTATTAACAAAGCAATTACTGCTGCGTATTGATCTAGTCAAAAGCTGGTGCTGTCCACAATATAGCTAGGGTTACGATGTAAAAAAACAAGTGTAAGAAGAGAAACAATTTAGATCTCCTAACATAGGAGTCCAACATGGGAAACTGAATAGCAATTTGGCGTGCTGTTTGATTTTGTTCTTTTGTAGAAGAAATATATATTTTCTTATCGTCCGAAATTTTGCTGGGGAGCCTGTTCTCCGGATAGTATCTACTGTGAAACAAAATAAAAATGTTGGAATACCAATAATGAAGAACTTGGTGGCAGCTCTACCATTACCTTCACCCAGTGCTACTGATACGGCAATGATAAAAGCCAATTGCATAGTGAATAGGGATATCCACAAGAAACATAAGGAGCAAGAAAAGCAAGTCCAAGAGGTCTTGTTACTAAACGCCTTTGCAACCACCAGCAACATTGTTGCACCCACCGAGGTTGACATGGCAATAGTGTCGAGTACGAGGAAGATGTTGTATTGCAATTTTTTACGGAGGTTTGCTACTCCTTTGCAATTGTACGATCCCGGAACATTGAAAGCAGCAGAGAATGCAATTGTAGCGATTAAAACGGAAACAATTATCAAATTCTTGGAAACTTTGTCTATCCATTTTGTTGTTTTATCTTTCCAGTCCTTCAGTACTTTGTCTTGTCGTCGAGGACTAAAAGTGGTTCCATAAGCAAACAGCGTAACCACAGCACCTGCCTGTTCAGATAAACGTTACAACAAAACATTTTGTGCATTTTGATACTTATGATTTACGAGACAAAGTTCTTGTTAATTAGTAAAATTTATGTGTATTGCAGTTTTATACAAATATATGTATGCTAATTGATTCCCTAACTAAACTAGTCACATAGACACACCATCGAGGCCTTTTCTATGTAGCTCAAATGATAGCAAGCTACAAGAATCTGTCACTATCCGCGAGAGTAAAAAGTGATTATTTCCAAGGATATTGCTATTACTAACAGGAGCATTAGTGACCATACCGTCAGTAAAAAGCACTTTTACCCTCGCGGATACCCGAAGTTCATCCATTAGATAAATTACATGGTATAGAAATGCGAAAAAGAATGGAAACATGAATCAAAGATATGAGATTTTCTTTTGGTCATAAGCATATGGATCATAATTAAAAGCCTACAATATGTTTATTTCAAATAAAATAACAATATGAAAAGTTAGTAGGTGATAGCAGCTAGTATTTTTTTTAGTGAAAGCCATTAGGCTAATTAGTATTTTATGGTGTTCTAAGAATAAATATAACATATTGAAGATTTTACCATCAGGGAAAAACTTCTTAATGAAACAGCATTGTCTAGCGCCGTCTTGCCTTCATTATTCATTAGCATTGTGTCCACTTCGCTTACCTTTACAAAATGCAAAATTACTTCTGAAAAGCCATTCAAAGAGGCAAAGTGCAAGGGTGTGTTTCCTTCATTATCCCTCTCATTAACTAACTTTTTCAAATCCGGTTTCTGCGAAACAAGATTAATTATGGAGATAATATTTGTCAAATCTTGACTATTAAGATTAATATCTCTTCCACCATGTTGAGCCACAATATGCAGGAAGTTCTGACCCTGGTTATCGCGAAGCTCAAATGAGTCCGGACAATAATCGATCATAGAAAAAATGGCTGAATAATGACGCATTCGGGCTGCCACATGTAAAGGTGATGATCCTTCTTGATCCTGAATGTAAACAGCTAAAGGGGTTTTATCCAAAATAGTTCTCACTACGGAGACATCTCCACTGGATGCCACATAGTGAATGGGAGTGCTTCCTGTGGCGTCCGTTTTATTCGCTAATTCAGGTTTCCAATCAAGCAGCATGGACGTTATTTCTGACAATAGAATACAAAAATTTGAGTTTTTTCTTTTCTTTATCAAGTATTAAAAAGTTGTTATTCTTAGGAGGTTTTTACTAATTTGACTGATTGTTTAGAACAGTAGTATTCTTACCATGACTTTGTAGAACAGCAGCATGCAAAGCATTTTGTTGGTTTGGCCCCACCACTGACGAGTGTGAATATTGTTGCATTGTTCTTACAATACCAATAGATTTTCTAACCACCGCAAGATACAAAGGAGACATGGAGGCATTATTTAACTCAATAGACAATGCTGGAGCCACTGTCATGAGTTCTACAACTACATCTTGATGACCATGCCGAGTCGCCTCATGTAGAACTGTATCTCCTTCGATGCTTCTTTTTGTGAGGACTTCATATGCCCCAATACCGTACTCTTCAGCTAGAAATATAATAAGGCAAACAATGCGGCAGTTTCCTGCTCTTGCAGCCAAATGCAGTGGTGTTTCATGCCTGGAATTTTGAGATAGTAAAAGAATATTATCTCTCGTGATAATTTGTTCAACAAGTTGTACATGGCCTTGTTCTGTAGCTATGTGGAGCACGGTGTTCTTTTCAGCGGTGACCTCTTGAAGCGTGCATAAACTGTCACCATGAAGCCTACACCCCCATTGCCTACTTGACATGTTTTTTCCACTAGGGTCTTCCAACAAAACTGCTACATCTGTTAGATATGACAAATTAACCTCATGTAATAAACTTTTGTAATAGAAACCTCATAATAATTACAATGACATTTCTATTGATGAATATATACCATGACCTTCGTCGGGTATGCATGTGGTCTCCTCTATCAGTCCTAGCAAACTGTTGACACGATTGATGGATCCAGAAACTGGCTTGGTATAGATCAGGGCACATAAAACCTCGCTGACTTCCCACTTCCAGAGGAGCATTAGCTCCATTATGCACGGTATCAAATAGTGGCTGATGTAGGGCTGCCAATCGGTCGTCTCTCTCCGCTCATTGCAATGCTGTGACAATGAGATCTCGGTTTTCTAATTCACTTGCTCTCCTCACACTGGCCATAAGTTCCTGATGGTTGGCAGACGTGGTGCTAGAAATTTCCGGTATGAAAATGAAAATTGACCAAGATTATGTTAGAGTATAAGAAGTTGAACTTGTTCATCTTCCTTTGGGTGTGTTTGGATGAAAACTTGAGTTAGTGAGAATAGTGAGCTAACATAAATTTGAGATAGTGAGTTAATCTAACTTTTAGTTGAATTCGTAGAATAGTATGCTAACCCACTAAAGACAAACAAATAATAGTCCATTTTTGCTAATCCAAACACATCCAAATGTAAAATAGTAGTTCGGAATAGTAGCTAACTCGGGTTAGCACTATTCTTCGCACCTTATATTCTTAATATATGAAGATTCATTAGTTATTTTTGTTTTTTTCAAGTATATGTCCCGAAAGTTATTCTTACTTCAGCTGAAAGTTCATATGTAATTACATTTATGAACTTAAATATATGATCTTTCATCTTCTTATGCATTCTTTAGAATAGATACTAGGATTAGTTGCGTTGCTTGACCTCCAACATTAGTATAAGAGTGACTCTATTGTACTATGCATATCATGGGTTGGTCCATAATACGGATCAATATTTTCTTTTTAAAAATCCTAAAGGTTGGTGTGAACCATTCAACACGATCCCCATATGAATATGTAATTTTCAGACTGAATTTTATATTTTTCTAACTTTGTTTACTATTTTTTAAGATAGTTAGAAAATCACTTGATCTAAAAATTTTGAACCATAAAAAAACAATGGTTTTCAGCCTATCTTAAAAAATAAATAAATAAAAAATTTAATCTACAAGTACATATTCATATGAAAATTATGTTGAACAGTTCAGATCGATTGTTAGAATTTTTAAAAAGAAATAATCCGTATTATGAACCAACCCATAATATGCATAGTACAATAGACTCACTCTTACTTTCAATCTCACATTTTTATGTCTCAAACTTACCACAATATTTGAACTTGTTTTGTTAATAAAATTCAGTAGGCAAATTAAGCCTAATTTTCGAAGAAAGAATGTACACTAGATTACATAATAACGGCTGCTAATTAGCCGATATATACCCTTTTAACAAATTTCAATGAAGGTGAAAGTGACAGCAACAGCTTGGTAAAGCCTTATTTTCAATTGAATAGCCAACATATATAGGATATCATACTCCTGTAATCTAACGATCAAGAGCAGACAAAGACTTTCAAACTATGATTGAGAGTCAATTTTACAATACTCATAACATTTTACTCTAAGTTATATATACAGAAATTCCTATATAAGTACATGAATTTTGAAAATGTACGGGGTCAATTGACTCTCATTTATTAACCTTTAATTCGTCCCTCATCTAATGGCCATCAATCAATTGTCTGAATTGTGATAGATTGGAAACATTAAAGAGAAGACAAAACTAGAGAAATTTAAGTTGAAGGTACCATTTACCTGGGAATTCAATGTGAGCACAGATGTAGGTGTGCTCCTATGTACTCAGTGAATTGGAAGCAGCAATCGGAATTACCAGCAAGTGATGTTACTGTCGGTAAAGTTTGCCTGGAGAAATGAAACCTTTTTATTGCTTTCTCTTGAACTTCAAAAGTGGTCCCGTTGAAATTTAAAAATTATTAGAGCAATTTAAAAGAGGAGGGGAATTGGTGCTTGGTTGACTGACTTAGGATTTTTTGGTTGACTGGCTCTGTGGATTTGGGTTTTGTGTGGAGGTAGTTCCCTTATCTCTTTTTTTTAATCCTGGCCTTTTGTTTCTTTCCTAGAAATATATTGTAGAGAAAAGTATGAGAGGAGGCTGGATCCTCTCTGTGGGCCAATTTTTTTTCAGTAAAAAATATTTTGACTCACTGTTTTAGAAAATATAGTATTTTTTTTCCCACATAACATATTAAGTTTTTTTGGGCACCAAACTTTTAAAAGACTGATTATTATTTTTTATAATGTAATTAAATATTGAATAATAAACAGATTAATCAAGTGATGTGAGTTGGGTTTTGTGGAGGGATTAATCCTGGCCATTCGTTCTCCTAAAAAAAAAAAAAAAGTTTTAGAAGACGCTGGATTCTCTATGGCAAGCACTACCTTCCAAACGTGTAATTAATGCTTCGGTAGGGTTCAACTTACAGTGGCTCAGAAAATAGATTGGGCCACACCAATGTAATTGCAAAGATTTACTTTTATGGGCCCATTACAAAAGACAAGCATTTTTCGCAACATAGTACTATTATAAATGTATTTTTTCTATTCGCAATGATATTTTTCACGATGGAGTTATGTCATAAATACATTTTTTCTCTCACAAAAAGTGCCTACTTTGTTGTTGTGGCCACACTAAGTTTACAATTTTGGAGGGGTTGAAACCTTCAAATTTGAGGCAAGAATCATAGACTTAATTTAAACATTCCAAAAAAATCGTTCGCTTGATTTAAGCCACATAAGTTATGTCATGCTTTATTGCATGCCATCAATCATACATAATGTATTACTTCTCACAATAAGTACATTGTGAATGAACTTTTATATTATCACTTATATATAGTTGTATTATTAAATAATATGGAATAACATGCAGCATATATGTATATATTTTGCTTATATATTATAAAAAAATACGGGAACCGTTTAAACTTTAGAACAAACCGTATAAAATATTATACACATGCTATTTGTTGCATGCAATCAACTAATATATCAAATAACCTAATTAATAGATTTATCAATAATTCACTTCTTTTGCAAATATTAGTTTACTAAGATAATGGAGAAAATCAACATTATTTTAGTGGAATGATTAGTTCCCGTATTATTGGATGATAAATTCTAATTTTCTAAATCATTTGCATTCAACTCATTGATATGTTTTTCAAGTAGTGCTATTGTGTCAACATGTTTATTGCATACATGGCACTTAGCAATAATGTAATGGGCCTACGGGCAATTCTCAAAAAAAGAAAAAAGAAAAAGCAATTATGTAATATTTAATTGAATTTGTTATTTTTTTTAAATTATTAGCTTGTTCCATTTTGTTATGTTGCCTCAAATTAATTTCATATATAGTATTTTCTATTAAAAAATAATTTCCAACAACTTTGTTGTAAATTACTAGTTTGATCTCTAAGATAATTTTTTGTTCTGTTTTCCTATTAAATAAGGATAAAATCTTTTCTTTTTACTTTTTTTTAAATACCTAATAACGCATCGACCTCCTATGTAAAATCTCATGTGCTTTTTGTTGTTTAAAACTTTAATTAATAGATGAATTCTGATCATACAATCATGCATATATACTACTAGTACCGGCCGAATCAAACATACAAGTACAAATAAAGTAACTCCAAAACCTTTTATTGAATGAATTCTATCAGTACGTAGTATTGTAGTATCGAGTACCGTATAATTATGTACCTGCTAGACATCTCTCACCTAACAACAAAGAACAAACCCAATTCCTCTCAAGTTTGCAATAGCACCTCATTTATGTCTGAAGTACAATTCTCACATCACATCCTCTCAATATATAATTTGTTTTGAACTTTGTCAAGATATAATATATATGTTTTTCTTTTTGGCATAAATAGCTGGTAGGCATATATATGGATGTCAAGATATAAATTTCTGAACATTTTATATACACAAAAATCAATTCTATCCATCTGGACTGTCAAACTAGAACGCATGCCAGATCCATATTTAGACAAGGCGATCAGCCATATTTAGACACATACTAGTATCATTTCCGTGCGTTGCAACGGAATATATTATAAGAGAAAAAAAAATTCATACAAAATAATATATTTTCATGAAAAATAGACTAATAAAAATAATTATTTAACAATAAAAGAATATGCCAACGTATTCTCATACAAATAAAAGATGCAAGAGATGCATGTAGATATCTGAAGAGGAGAAACAAGGAAACAAAGAAAAAAATCGTTAAAAGCCAGATAACTTGTTATCAAATATCCTGATATGTATAGAAACAAAATTGATAATATTTCTAGATTTTTCATGACAATAGCTATAGAAACATAAAAGATAAATAAGGAATGAAAGAGATAAGAAAACATAATTATATCGCTAAATTGGAGAGGAAGAAATAATGAATGAATGAATGAAATAAGGAAATATATTATATTGTTAAATTTCATAATTTATTTAATTTTAATTGTAATGCGTCATGTAGTGGTACGTGTGGCGAGTATATTTTTAGTTAAATTTAGACTTCTACACATTATTCAGATGCATTTAATAAAAAAAAACAGATTATGTAATTGAATGGCTGAGATTAAATATGAAATTTGAACTTTCAATCGTAGCCGTTAGCGGATCGGACACTCAACGTGCTTAATAATAGAATGGAGATGAATGAGCCGAGTTGAGAAGAGTTCAGTTCAAGTTGAACTCGGCTCCAAATATAACGAGCATAATCTAATTTCTAACTAAACGGACCTATATATATAGTTCAAGATTGACTCGCTAAACTATGAGCTTGTTCCGCTAATTTTGGTTCATTTGTGCTGTTAGTCGCATTTTTATAAGAATTTCGTCACCTTTTTTCTCATGGTACTACGTTAGAACTTAGAATTAGTCAGATAAATTGATCACCACAGTATTTTGGTCCGTTGTGACTAGAACCATGATAAACAAAAAAAATTTAAATCATTAAGAGTAATGAATGGCCAGAAATGGGCTTAACTGTTGCAATTTCCGATAATGCCCCAAGGTATACTGTTAAATAAGTTGAAAAGGGATCCAAAGACATGCATTGCCTTGCCGTGACTCGTCATGTCATGATTTGAGTCACATATTGTACCGTATCTAAGGATGAAAACAAAGTGTTAGTAGCCACCCCATATATTGGAAATTAACACTTTACTCCTTTACATTTTATAATTTGTATAAATACTTGTATATACTAGCCCCTTATAAAACAAAATTACAATACAATAATTTATATAGTCCCTTCAATTTTAATTTTCTAGTTCCACCTCTGACCAAGTCGTGGCCAAGTAAGATAAATGAAATTAAAAACATAATCCCAAAATTTCAAATCTCGGATCATGCCCCTACCGCTGGCAATGCCACAAAAAATACTTGCTTCATTGGGGGATATTGTGGAACTACAAAAACCCACAATAGAGGAATTCATATGACTAACACCTTGTTTGGATGGAGAGTACAGGAAGGGAGGGAATGGAAAGAAACAAAAACTTTCCGTTAAATAATGGTTGGTTGATAAAATTATATCGGAGGTGAAGGGTACATGAAGTGAAATATTTAACTTTCTATCATTATAATTAATAGAATCGGTTTTCCTCCCAAATTAGAGTGTAATGGATGGAAATAAATTTTGTTATAAATATTTTTAGAAAAAAAATGATACAAATATCTAACTATATATCTTACATATATAATTCTCATACAAGATTTTTGTCCTCAAACTTATAATAGTCACCAAATTTCTCATTAACCTCCTAAATTTTAATCAACCAAATAAGAAATAAGACAGAAAGGAAAATTAAATTTATTTTCTCTCATTAATTATGCAAACACGAAGAGGTTAAATATATTAATCATCATTTCTATTCCATTCCATTCCCTTCTATTCTTTACTACCTCTCATTCCTTCCTCTACTCTCCATCCAAACAGGCTGTAAGGAAATATACTATTTTCGTTTAGATCCAGACTGTCTGATATAATATGCATGAATATTAAAGAGCTCTTGCATTTTACCTCGGATCGGATTAATCTGAATTTTGATCTGAAGGTTTGGATCTAAACAAAAATATTGTGTAAACTCAGAGGATATGGACTCCACTGTTTCCAAAAAAAAATGCAAAGACCACTGTTTCAAAGGGAAACAAAAATATTAAAATGGAAAGACCACTGTTCCAAAAAAAAAAAAATCACTCTAATGTCCATAAAAATAAGGTTTGATGGGCATGCGCAATGAGAATTCAGTGTATAAAATGGTACCAGGACTACATCATGTGAAGTAGTATTAGCCTAGGGGGTGGGATGGAAAGAATATGACCTGCACTTCAATCCTGATACAAATTATTTTAATGCACACATTTATGCATGTATAAGGGTACATTATCAATTTAGTTTCTAAAATAAATAAAAACGGGATGAATAAAAAATATTAATTAACTTTGTGAAGATATTGAATATTATGACATTTTTATGAAGCATTTGACTATTTTAAAAATTTATATGGAAACACCAATTTTTTCTCCTATAGCTGACTTATATATATGGGCATGTGCGGAAGCTCGCGCACAGAAGAGGTGTGGTTATGATGAGTATTTTTTTTTTTTCCGTTGCACATGCATGCATGGTTTCCTAAATCAAGTCAATGCCCTTAATTAATTTCATGCGCATAAATCAAATTTCTTAACTTAATGTTGTCAAACCATTTTGTACACAAATAATTAACCTTAACTCACGATTTTTGTGAGCTGAAGTCCTTTTTTTTTTTTTTTTTTTTTTTTTTAAAGCTCAATGTGCGTTAAGCGTGTATATGTATGTATGTATGTATGTATGTGTGTGTGTGTCTATATATATATATATATATATATTCGTGTAAGGATAGGTGATGGGAGATTTTTCTTTACACTGATTTCCAGTTTATGTACTTTTCTCTATATGGTCCATCCAATTTTTCTTTTCTTTTATTCTATGTTCTTACACAAAAGAAAGTATAATGTATTATTTGATACAATATTTTGACATTTTGTAGAGCACGATTTATAATGTCAATCCAATTTTTCATTAGATCTTTATAAACTAATGCTCGATTGATTTATACAGAAAAGTAATATTAATTTAGACATGAAAAAAAAGCCACTGTTGCTTAAATGGCCTACTGAATTTTATTAACAAAATAAGTTTAGTAGAAGAAGGGAGAGAGAAAAGAACAACAACAAACAATAAAGAGATGTACAACACATTTAAAACCTGAACCCTAGAAATCTTGTGGTTGCACCTCCGCCGTTGGTCTATTGTTCTTCATGTAATAAATAATATTTTTTACTTCACACTTATATTTTGCGATTTCAAAGTTCAAAACGTTAATCCGAACCATTCAAGTTAAACAGTTTGAATCGACGTTTTGAATTTTGAAATTACAAAATATAAAGCACCATAGCGCAACTCTAAAAAGTTCCTTAATTTAAAATATTTCCTACTGCTTATATACTTAGAAATTAGAATCCATAGCACGGATAGTATCATTATCAATCGAAATTCGAGATTTTTTAAGCCTCTGATATACATATCCCATGTCAGGATCCAATCAAACCGTGACAACTGTAGTACTTGATGAAAGTGTTTTCGGTGAAGGAATCGATCTGTAGACCCTCTGATGTCATTTTGTAAAGAGTCTCCACCATTAATTCTAACAAACTGGCCTTGCCAAAGCAAGAAACATATTAAAATTTAGAGTGGAAAGAATGATGAAATATTGTTTTTATTGATTGTTGTGTGTATTTACAAGCACTGTACATAAGTATATATAGCCTAAAATTCTAACTAGCCGTTGGGCTATTTCCTAAATTACCTATGCTGTAATCTATACCCTAATTGTGTCTTAATTACAAAGATTCACTAGCCGTTACATGAATCAAGTTATGTACCAAAAATAGTTGAACAGTTGTACAATTGGAGGCTAGTTTATTTGTTGCCTAAAATTGCCAATGATAAATCTTCTGAAGCTAATGATCTTTTTTCTTCAATAAAACAATATAAGAGAATAAAACTTTGAGAAATTTCACTGTCGATAGAATTTTGCGAAGTGATATTATTTAAAATTGGAAGAATATCCTGAAAGCTATTTGAGGGTAGCATTATATTGAATCAGACTTGAGATGAGATCGAGATCGAGATCGAGATCTATGTTATTGTTACTAGTAGGGGCAAAGAAGGAGCTTAATTGAACAATGTAGAAGTGCTCCTACTTGGCGAAAAGCAGCAATTGCAATTACAGGCAAGTGGTTTTACTATCCGTACAGTTTGCATGGAGAAGTGAAAACTTTGTATTGCTTTCGCTTGACCTTCAAAAGTGATACAGTTGAAATTTAATTAATAATCAGAGAGAAAACACGAGAGCAGTTTAAAAGATGAGGTGGGGAGCTAGGCTTGGGAATTCATATAACCTAAGTAACATAATAGTTCAGTTTAGATCTGAACCGTTTGATTAGAGTTCACACAAATATTAAAGGTCCACCTCGAACTGAATTGATCTGCTTAATTTCTGATTGAACAGAAATATTATGTTACCTCAGAGAATTTGGATCTAATCCTGGTCATTTGCAGAGGCTGGTTCCACTATGGCAAGCACTACCTTCCAAAGATGCAAATCATGTAATGCTTCGTTAGATGCATGTGCTGTGATGAAATCTTTTTTTAACCATGTGCGGCTATAATGACAATTATTACCGACTTTGAATGCATATTTTTAATGGTTAATTTTATTAATTTTGATTCTTCCTCATTATAAGACATTCATATTTTTATTGTATTAATTCTAAATGTGAAGTGAATTCTTTTTTTTGAAAACCGGATAGTAGCTATCAGGGTTGTACAAAATGTGAAGTGAATTCAACGTATAATATTAATTGAATGTTTTAGAAAATAATGTTATTAATTTAAAAGATGGATTATTATTTTTGATAATGTAATTAAGTATCAAATAATAAACAGCTTAATCAAACTATAACTGATTGGAAGACGGTGTAATCATGTGTACCAACTATTAATCATGAGTACTTGAGCCAAAGTCAATTCAGATATTTTTATAGTTAGTGCAATTTAGTTTAGTTTGCTTATTTTAGCGTAATTCAACGTAATTTAGTATAATTAGTGTAATTTAGCGTAGTTAAGCGTAATTTAGTATAATTAGTGTAATTTAAAGTAATTAGTATAATTAAGGTAATTTAGCATAATTAGCGTAATTTAGTGTAGTTAGCATAATTCATCGGGATTTAGTATAATAAGCGTAATTTATCATAGTTAGCGCAATTTAGTTTAGTTAGCGTATTTTAGTATAATTTAGCATAATTTAGTATAATTAGCGTAATTTAGTGTAGTTATTAGCGTAATTAGGGTTTTTTAGTGTAAATAACACAATTAGCGTAATTTAGCGTAGTTAGCACATTTTAGCGTAATTAAACGTATTTTAGTATAATTACCGTAATTTAGCATACTTAAGCATAATTTAGTATAATTAGCGTAATTAGTGTAATTACGCGTAATTTAGCGTAATTCAACGTATTTTAGTATAATTATCATAATTTAGTGTTCTTTAGTATAATTAGTGCAATTTAGGGTAATTAATGTAATTTAGCTTAATTAGTGTAATTAGCGTAATTAGCATAATATAGTTGTAATTTAGTGTAGTTAGTGTATTCTAGTGTAATTCAGCGTATTTGAATATAATTAGCATAATTTAGCATAATAAGCATAATTTAGCATAATTAGCATGATTGGCGTAATTTAGTGTATTTATCATGATTAGCTTATAACGTAGTTATCATATTTTAGCTTAAAAATTTGTTGGTCCCTAAGGCATCTAGAGGGGGGTGAATATGGGGCCTTTTTACATTTTAAATTTAGTATAACTTCTAGGGTCTTCGGTGAAAAATAACCACAAAATAAAATAAAATATATCTTCTCAAATTGGATTTCTTTGTAATAAAAATTAATTTAGGACTATCGGCGATTAAACTTCCAAGGTCTTCGATGAAAAATAATCATAAAATAAAATATATATAATCAAATTGGACTTCTTTAATAAAAATTAATTTAGGTCTATTGGTGATTAAACTTCCAGGATCTTCGGTATAAAATAACCACAAAATAAATAATATGTATCTACAAATTTGTTTGGTCTAAAAAGAAAAGAAAAAAAAAATCTGAAAACGTATCCTAATTATGCGGTTTGAATTTAAAATCCAAATCGCATAATTAGAATGCATTTGGATTTTTTTTAATAAAAATGTTGGAAGAAATTTGAAATTTTAAGTTGTATATTAATAAAAATGTCAGCAACAGTCATGATAAATGAGTCTATCATATGTAATGTATTACCTTTCACAAGTATATTGTGAATAAACTTTTATATTATCAATTATATATAATTGCAACTAAATAATATGGAATAACAACTTATATATTTTGCTTACATGTAATATTATTTGCAAATGAAACCTTTCAAAATTTGCAACAAACCTCATAAAATATTGTACCTATATGCTATTTGTTGCATGCAATCAACTAATATATTAAAAAAATCTAATTAATAAATTACCATTAATTTTGTTCTTTTGCATAAATTAATTTACTAAGACAATGGAGAAAATCAACAATTTTTTATCAGAAACTATATAATTTATTTTACAAAAATTTAATTATTTTTATCTTACGAATAATATACTAACATAATAAATATATATTAACTCTTAAACATATTTTTAATTTTTTGTAACATGTTTTTTGTGAGTATATTTAGTAGGGTATTTTTAATTTTTATTGGGATAATTGATAATTTTGTAATCGGTCTTGATTTTTATTTTTTTACCCACAACTATCTTTATTTAGCAAATTAATATGTGATGATTAATTTGCATAATCTTTTGTTTCGTAATAATCAGACGACTTATTGTCTGAATCATTTACTTTAACCCATTAACATGTTGTTCGAGTCATTGTATCGTGTCAAAATATGTTGAAAATATCGCAAATATCTATTTTGTAAGATTTGATTTAATTTTTTTTTTAAAAATGGTTTTTTTATTATAGTTTAATCTGCTGCCCCAATCTATTTCATATATAATATTTTCAGTCAAACGTTAATTGTATTCCAACAATTTTGTATTTAATGACTAATATGATATCTTAGATAATTTTTTTTCGTTTGTAAATAACAATAAACTAATTTTCTTTTTATTTTTTAACTGCATAATCAAGCACCCCAAGAGGACCCTTGGTAAGACTGGATTTTCGGTTGTTTAACTGCATATATAATCACACTTCACACATGTCACACCCCGAGACAACCCGCCACGTAATGATACGTAAGGCGTGTGCATATCACATACATTGTCAATAATAAATACTCATGCAATATTTAAAAGTCAAATAAATCTTCCAACACCACAATTAATTTGAGTACATAACACACATTCAACATGAGATCAAGACAAACATGACAAACAAACCAATAATTGCCTTGTCAGTCAATGTATCCACTTTCAAAGAGAGAATTAAAGTTTAACTAAAAAGAAAATAAAAAGATAATTGATCCCTCTGCTCGTTGGCTTCCTGATCCACATCGCTCCTATTCATGCTCCATGTTGGCCTCATGATTTCTTGGAACCCACATAAAGGTGGAACAGGTGAGAGATCGAACAATATCTCAGTACGGGATTTAGTTCCAGTCCCGGAATTTGTCAAATTCACTTATTAACACAAACAGGATATTAAAATTATATCCTCACATGCTATCTTACTAAGGCATATTTAAAACACACGCGCGCGCACACACACGCACATACACACTTACTTCTTTAGTTATCTTTCATGTTTTTAATTGCCTCACCAGGGGGACTCAAACCCCACTAGATCTTGGCTGTGCCACTAGACAGGGACTCGAACCAGCGCTAGATCTTCTTTGCCTCACCAAGGAGACTCGAACCACCACTAGTTCAACTGTCTCACTCAACGGGGACTCAAACCACCGCAAGATATTGACCCATGACAGAAAGTCCAACTAACACCACGTTAATGAGGGGTCCAGTCGAACACAAGACCTAATGTATACATTCCAACATGCGTTCAACGCATATTGGCTTCTTTCTTTTAACTTATCCATTACATTTCATATTCGCTTCATTAATCACACACGAGTCATACTCAACACATCACATCCTATAAATCTATTGATCAAACGAATAATCATATTCTAGTATTCTAAACAAAGCCAAGGGGATTGTTCGATTCAACATGAGTAATTCTATAAATAAATAAATGCAAACAAAATGATAAATAACAATTTGACAATGTCCAGGTAACCTGTACCTGATGTTGTGAATTCTTGATCGTCTCTTAAGTTGTTTAAATCTTTAAACTTCGAATCTAAAACATAGACATATTTTAATTAACGCTGTTTGAATTAAATTTCCATTTCTAAAAACCTTAATGTTATATGTCATTCACCTTACTTTACTATCTAGGCCAACTGTCAATGTTTTAGATTTGACTATTTCGATAAAATCCTATATATTAGATGTTATATATTATTTTTTATTAAAAACTCTGACAATTTTAAATTCGGTTAAAATAATTTGAAATCTAACCTCTGTTTTAGTATAACGAGAATGAAAGGGTTAAAATAAAATAAGATCAAAATAAGATCAATGATTTTGCTTCTGCCACCTTGATCGTTTTTATAAATCCAATTAAATATATAGGAAGTTTGAATTCTAATATCATAATATAATTTAACATATCAACTCTACAAGAACAGGGGTTACTATTTTTAAGAAGATATATAGATGTACATACATAGATCAAAGTGATTTATTTATATCATTCCAATAAAGAAAGCGGATTCGAAATAATTAAAATACTAATAAGAACTATTAATTAATTTAGGCAATAACTATTTAGTGTTGTCAAACCCAACAAAATATACATCCTGTTCTAAGTTATAACAAACTATATGACGATCTGTATATCATTAATTGAATAAAAAAAAATCAAGAGAACAGTTTTAGAATAACTGAAGAAATTATTCAAACTAGAAAAGTTTCAGATTATAATATCATAAAAGAGATAGATTTTCTGATTATAATTTAAATGAATACAATCATAAATCTCTACAATTTAGGAACAATACTTGATTCGAATCGACATCTCTATTATCATATCCTATTCAATAAAATGCATGCATCAACTTCTAAAGAAAATATCATAATTTAGGGTACCTTAATTTAGATAGTGCGGCAGCGGGCAGAGAATTGAAAAGGGTATTCCTCTTTGATTTTTAGCAAGGTTTCATTGCTAATTTACTTTTCAATTAAAATATTGAGAGATGGGAGTAGTTTGTGAGACAAAATAGGAACGGCAGAATTTAAAAGGAAGGTTTATGGTTTTAATTATAAGGGATGCACCGGGATAATATTTATAAGGAACAGGGATTTGAAAGGGTGCTTAAAAAAAATATTGGGGAACAGTTATATCTAAAAGGGTGGCTAATCAAGGGTGTGAGTTATTGGTAGTTATTTAAAAGAAACATATTATATTATTATCATTATTAATTTTTATTTACTTATGTCTTGATCGCATAGAAGAAGAGATGATTTTTTTTTTTTTTTTTTTTATAATAAGACAGTTATATATAGAGTATGGCTAACATGCTTCCTCTAGAACTTCAGCAATATGCTTCTAACACTTTAAACCGTCGGATTCGTTATTAGATTCATGCTGGATGATCTGAAAATATGCGGAACGGAGAGCGCTAACGGACCCCGTTATCTTTGCAGCAAAATTCAAAATGGTCTTTTAGGTTTGTCCGCTTCTGTTTTTCTCCCTTGGGTTTCTCTCTCTTCTACTCCAGCCGCCGCTGTTGCTCTCCCTCCGCGGCTCTCTTTTCTCATGCTCCCACCTGCACGGCTCCATCTCTCTCTGTGCGCGCACCCATCTCCTCTCGCGAGCGTTCGACCGATTCCAGTCCGTGGACTTGCGTAGCCCTCGCTGTCCTCTCTCTCCATCCCTTGGTAAGGTCGTCCTCTCTCTCTCTATCTATCTGAGTAATCTACTGAAATGTGAAAACCTAGATATGGTTTTCCTCTTTAATTCAATTGCAAGCCAGATTAGTTGAAAATAGTAATAATTATGTGCATAATTGAGAGCTCATTTATTATTGCAAAATTAAGACCAATTTGGTCTCTATCTACAAAACTGGTTCGCACCTCACAGCCATTAAGAGTATTTTGGCCTTTATCTCAGTTTTGGTTCTTTCTTTAATTATTTGAAGGGATCAACTAACAGTCCTCCTACTTCAGTCCCCTATCTGTCCCCCGCACTAAAAGACAAAAAAAAAGTTAAAACGTGCTAACTACCATCAAAGAGCAAGATTAATGCTATTTTATTAATAGTCAAAACGTATAGTATTCATACCTACGAATTTGTAGTATTCATACTTATTATTAGAACCATTCGTCATATGTAAACACAAGTTGGAGGGGACCAGTAAGAACCAGGGGGACCGCTGACGTCTTGTGACAGCTTGGATTGGGGACCACAATCGTTTGAAAGCGACATTTACCAAGATTGGGGACCACTACAGCGAATCTATATATTATTCATATCTAAATAAAGAAGTATTCATATCTAAACAAATGAAGTATTCATTCTGACGATTACAAAGTATTCATACATGTTTAAAATAATTTATACAATTCAAAAAGGAAGTTAGATTCATCTCTCTCACCCTATCTCTTCCAAAAAGTATTCATACTGACGATTACGAAGTATTCATATATAACTAATGAAGTATTCAATATCTAACAAATGAAATATTCATATATATAACTATTAATATCTAACTAATGAAGTATTCACATATGACACTAACAATATTAACATCTGACACTAATAATATTCACACCTGTTCAGATTGGGACTAAAAAAAAAGGTTGTTAGGGGGACAAAAAAGGAAGGTTGAAAATAGTGAATTTTGACCACGTGGGAGAACAAAAAAGGAAGGTTGTTACAGATTCAAGGGGGACAACATCTTTACTCTTATTTGAAATATAGGGAACTTGGTTATTATTGAAAAATTGGGAGCTCAGTTTTACTCTTTCTATTCGAATTTTACTCACTGCTGTGTGACAGATTTGCACAAAATGGGTTAGCGTCTCTCTATCTATGCCAATTTTGTGTGTTTGAATACTTTAATTTTGTGTTAAAATGTTGGTTAAAATGGGCAATCATATTCCATTGTTCACTTAAATTGCTCTTATTTCTAAACATTCGAGTATGATGCATTATCCATACCCAAAGGTTAACTAGATGAGAAAAACATAACCACCAAAAGGGAGAGAAATGTAACAGTCCAATCCTACCAACTGCATAGGCACTGTAGGGTTTCTAGGGTATTTTTAGAAATTTTCCTAGTGCAAGGGTATTTATTGCATTTTTGCATTGCTTTTTTTTTTTAATTACTTTTTAGTAAATAGATGCTTATTCTGAAAATTAAGAGGTATAGCTAATAAGGGGCACTTAATTATTTCAAAGTGATGAAGAAGGATCATATGAAGGCTAGTAAATTAAGAGACACGCAGCACATCATATCTAAAGTCATTTGTATAGTTTCAAGTAAAATTGGTTATATGAAAATTTTGCTATGGGAAATTGGATGCTGCTGATGTGTAACTGTATTTTTTTACTCTTTTTTTTTGTTTCTTTTCCTTTTTATAATGAGACTAGGGTTGTAACTTTTTATATTGTTTATGCAAAGAAATAGAAACAGGTTACTGTGGTGTATGTTTTTCATGTATTGTTGTTATGCTTGATGAAAAAAGAAATTGGTGTTTGTTGTTTCAACTCTTGCAGCTTGTTGTTTATGCAAAGAAAAATCAAATGGATGCTTGTTAGAAGAGGCGCTAGGAAGAGGAGATGAGAGGCGCAAGGAAGAGGCAGAGCTTATTAGAACATCTTGTAATTTATTTGTACAAAAACTTGTAAATTAATTTATGCAGTGGCTATATGTACAACTGGAAGCAAAGATGAAATAATAAATGCTTTTGACAAGTTTTATACTGTATCTTGTTATTTCAAATTGTATGGTATATCAACTTATTGATTGTATAAATTTATACTCTTGGTATTTTAAATGGACTTCGTGGAGGGTTTAATTTTAATTTTCAGTTTTTAAATGTATGTTTCTCTTCAATTGTAATTTTTATACATGGTACTAATTCTGCAGAACGAGTGCTCACATAAATTTCCAGCGTAAATTTCATATATATTTAACAAACGAGCTCGCCTTGATTCTTATTACACTTACCTATACGAGCTCACCTAATTTTTCAGCAAAGCACATTTCAATTTAACCCAATTTTTTTCAAACTAGTTTAAACGGACACCAGACAGTATAAATGAGCAAGTAACGTAAAGCCATTTCAGCACAAGGTATATGCATACAAAGTCTCACATTCAACAATTTCAACATAAATTGAACAAAAAAATACATTTCCAACATAAATTTGCATCATAAATTTCCATAACAGCACAATACTATGTCTCAAAATAGTCTCAAAACATATTATATTTAATATCCTTGACAAAAAGTAAGCACTAGTTACTACATTAAACAAAATCCTAAATTATCGACCATCTTCTTCATTCTTCACTATCATATGAATTGTCGCCTTCAATGTAATCTGCATTGTCGTCCTCATTGTAATCTTCTTTTTCACTCGCAGACAGTTCTTGTGGTTGACCCAACCCTAATTTCTCATCATTTTTTTTCTACCAAAAAAGAAGACAATAATGCATGTTACAAAAAGCAAACATAATTGGCATAAGCTGAAATTGAAGTTTTTTGTTAAATTATTATACCTTTGGACAATTTCTCATGTTGTGGCCTTCCTTTCTATGATAGTAGCTACAAGTGCGCATTTTCTTGGCATCTTTTACTTCAATCGGACGTTTGAATCTTTCTGGTCTTCTTTTGCCTTTACAATGTGAGACCGGCGGATCATGAAACTTAAGAGATTGTGATGCTTCACAGCTAGTCAATTCTTTTCTTTGTGTAGGAGTATCTTGGGAAATTCTTTGATTGCTTTTTGTTGCATCACCTACGAGCTCATCCAATTTTGTACAAACCATTTCATACGTCGCATGATTTTTGAGTGCCTCCTTAGAAAGTATTTGCCATCTTTGGGTTAGGGCATTAAGCATGACAGAATCTAGGTTTATGCCTTCTATGCTTCTATCATTTGTACCTCTCTTTATGCTTGCATTAGCATCACGGGTCTATCTTTTTAAGATGTAGTGTTTAGGAAGGAATGGCTCCATTGATGTTAATCGCATCACCTCTAGTGCATGTGAACATAAAAAACCCTGAAATAGAAACATTTTGCAATCGCAATCAGCCTTGCCATTTGCTTTGTCTATGCAAACCATGCGATTTGGTTTATACCATTTGTATCTTGCCTTTGCCTTTGCTGGACGTACTTCATATAGCTTGTCCTTCTCCACCTCATGAATCCGCAACCCTCCACATTTCTTTAATTCAGCCTTAAAATGAGAGAACATGTTGCGAGTGTACACTCGTCGCGCTTCAGCCTCTATTGGATCGGTAGTCGACAATTGTGGGACCTCATTCAATGTTCGAATGTCCTCATCACTCTCTCTCTCGTAGACACCTTGAACCATCTTTTCAAACTTTGTTGCAAAATCGAACAAAGAAGTATTGGAGTCCATCCAGATCTTTGTTACGGCATTAATGCTCTCACTTCGTTGTGTAGTTGACATCCCAGCACAAAAAGTCTCACGAAAATAAGCAGGGGCCCATTCGGCATGTTTGTCGAACATCACTTTTAGGTGCTTGTTACCCTCCATTTTATATTTCTTAACAAAAGCAATCCAATTTGCTTCAAAGTCTTCAATCGACCAGCTAGAAGTAATGAGATCAGAAAATTCATCTTTGAAGCCATTTACCACCCCATAGATCACCCCCAAGTGCTCCTTAGCCTTAATCATCACATGCCACAAACAACACCTATGAATAGTGTCAACACCAAACACTTTCTCTATTGCTGCCTTCATTGATGGGCATTGGTATGTGAATATGGACTTTGGCTTCCTACCACCCATCGCTTGCAACCATGTAGTAAACAACCAATAAAAAGTTGTCTTCTTCTCATCTCTAATTAGGGCACAACCAAAAAATATTGATTGCCGGTGAGGGTTAACACCAATGAAAGGTCCCATGGGCATACTATACTGGTTGGTCTGGTAGTGTATCAAACACGATAACATCACTGAACTCTTGATATGCCCTTCTCGACCGACCATCTACCCAGAATATGTTTCTCACAGCCTTATCCTCATCGGGCTCTATATCAAATAAAAAATCAGGATCATCTTGTTGCCTTCGCCTGAAGTAGTCAATCAACGCATTCGCATCCACCCCTACCAATTTTTTCTTCGCCTTCCCAATTTGGTTGTTCACATCTTTTTTACTGTAATGAAGGTTCTCTCTGCCTCCTGCCTTCGCTGCTAGATACTCCCTAATTTTGGCAGATCCAACATTTTGCTCATTTAGTAACTCAATATCTACCCTCTCTTTCATAGAAATTTGTTTGTGCGAACGAAGGTGTCGCTTCTTCGAAGGAGTGTTTTGAACAAATGCATGGTTATGTTCCTTGTAGAAAGTTGATACCCTCCATTTCCCATCCTCATGCAACCTCACGGTGCACGAAGCCTTGTAACCACATCGATGAAGAGATGTTTGCTTTTCAGGTGTTTTCACAATTGTATCACTAACCGACTCCAATGGCTCTTCCATTTGCCTCTTTTTTCCTTTAGCAAACCCTTGTTTGGAACAAACCAGCCTAACTGAAGTTATTACCCCTTTCACATTCTTGTTGAAGGTATTCGTACGGATACTAAATCCAGTTATGAAGCCATATGTGTTGTAAAAATCATAAGCCATTTGTTTACTAGAGAATTCCATGCCTACATAAGGTTCCATGCTTCCCTCTTCTAAAGGAACGACAGATTCCATAAGGTTACACACTTCTCGGTCTCCCCACTCATCCGCTTCAAGTACGACAGATTCTAATGTGTCCATTAAATGTTCTTCCAAACCAGTCATCTCATCTACCTCTAAAGCATCCATTTATCTACAAAAGAAATGATCTAATAAGCATAATTAAACAATTATTTAATTGCTGCAAAAAGAACACCAGAAATTGGAAAAAATATGAAAAATTGGACCAATTTAAATAGCAAGAATACAAATCTGTTTGTAAACAGCAAGCATAAAAACATACAAATAAATCTGTTCAAATTTTGGGAGAGCAACAAGTGAATTTTCAATTAATCAAAGGTTCAGCACATGAGGCAAATAATATCGTGAATTGGTTAATGGTTCCAATTTCAATGCATATGGTACATATCAATTTTAAATTTTAATTGAAGATCAAACTTAACCAAATTAGCATATCAGAAAGCTACAGCCACGAAATCTCATAACGCATGAAAATTAATTTTAATAAAGAAAAGATAATTTAACTGAAATAGATTTTTTTTTGGTAGGATTGTACTGCTAAGTTTGTTTTTTTTTTGGATCAATTTTTCCATCAATAACATAGTTCTCTGACTGATTGAATAAAAATGAATTAGAGACATTTATAATAAGAGGTGCGACTCTAAAAGAGGCATTTCGATTTTTGTAAAATTATGGCTTTATTCAGATTTTTCTAAACAAAATTGAGGTGCGATTCTTAAAGAGGCGTTTATAATTTGAAGA
The DNA here is from genome assembly GCA_033356055.1 of Carex pumila. NCBI lineage: Eukaryota > Viridiplantae > Streptophyta > Magnoliopsida > Poales > Cyperaceae > Carex > Carex pumila. The sequence goes on along the minus strand of JARJHM010000773.1, from coordinate 68,844 downwards.
ATTTCCAAAAAAAGGTTACCTTGATTTTGATTCAGAGGTGCGATTTGAGGAAGAGACGGCAGACAGGAGGCGGGCTGTGAGCGATTGAGGCACAAGGAAGAGGATTGACAAGAGTAGTGCGAAGTGATGTTGAGGCTGTGTGCGGCAAGATTCCAGGGCGAGGTCGCCAGTTTGAACGAGAGAGAGAGAGATTTCGAACGACAGGGAGAGTCGAACGAAAAGACAAGGCGGGAGGAGGGAGTCAATTCACTGAACAAAACCTAGTTTATCCAACGGAGTGACTTTTTAATTTCCTCCGTTATATCAAATTTGATCAGCGCTTGATGAAAAAGTGAATCTAAAAGGAAATCCAACGATCCAGACAGTTAGAAGCATATCGCTGAAGTTCTAGAGGAAGCATGTTAGCCATACTCGTTATATATATATAGAATTTTGATTTAACATGGTGTTACAACACAAGACATCCTTTAACTTTAATTGATGAAATCTGAAACAAAAACTTTGTAATAACCATAATAATATATAGCAAAGAGTATTTTATAAAAAAAAAAGCAGTAACGAGTAAATAAAAAAGAGAGCATATAATTACCATTTACAATCATAGTAGTACAAAATCAATCATATAAATACAAATAAAAGCAACTCCAAAACCTTTTATTGAATGAATTTCGATCAGTAGATATTATTATTGTAGTAATGAGTACCATATAACTATCTCCCTTCTACGTCTCTCACCTAACAACAAAGAACACACCCAATTCTGCTCAAGTCAACAAATATAATTAACCAGAGAAGTTTGCAAGAGCCCCTCAGTTATGTCCGAATTACAATTGACGCTAGCTTTAACTCTCAATTAAATAATTAAGAAAGCAGTCCCCCCAATATATAATTTGTTTTGAGCTTCGTCAATATATAATATATGAGGAGGATTAAAATGCTTTCATTTTTTGTGCCTCCATTTTTAAAAACTTTAATAACTCAAAATGTAAAACTTAAAATTTAAAATAAAATTGTTGGATGTAATTTACATCATTTTATCTATATATGAACATGTAAAAAATTATGACATTCCAACTTTATTTTAATTGTCATCAAGAGTTTGCAAAAAATGTACTAACGTGGATAATTTAGAGACGTTGATTTTTCAAAATTAAAATGTGTTAATTTTTTATGAGCACATGGAGAAAATAACATATATCACATCCAATGATTTTATTTTGACTTTTAAGTTTTAGATTTTGAGTTATTAAAGTTTTTAAAAATGGAGGCATTTGAATCCTTCTATTTTTTATTTTTGTTATAATAAAAAAATAAAAATAAATATATTATATTTAAAGTAAATAATCTATACCAGACATACTATTTTCTATAATCTATGCCAGGCAAGGTTCTAAATAGCGATTATAGCGCTATAACTTTTAAGGTCCGAAAAAGTTATAGCGCCACCATAGCTAACTATTTAATTACATTATAAAAGAAAAGCTGTTAATAGCCTTATAGTTTTTGTGCTCCGAAAAAGCTATAGCTAGTTATGTAGAACCCTAATTCCAGGTGAAATTTATATCATTTATGTGGTTTCTTTTCTACTTAAAATTAATTTACAATTAAACTCTCTTCCTTTTCCAATTAGCAGATCCCTCCATTGATTTGACCAACTCAATTTCATAATAACGGCTCCTCCCAAATTAGATCCCACCATCTATTGCGAACGAAAACAACTGATGCTTAGGCCATCTAATCGAGCTTTTCAAAACATAGCATTCCTTCAATTTCTCCTTCAATGCTGCCACCTTGTGTTCCTCCAAGCTGTCCATCAACTGTTCGACGAAATGTCACACAGAAGGCATGTCCTATGGAATATCACCATATTCGATTTCAAATGGCCTTCTGAAGTCTCAGATCTAGTGAAAACCAGGACTCAGTTATCATCTCCTTTGTAATTTTTCATTATTTTATTTTTATTTTATTTAAATATTGAAATGAGAAGCCAAACCCCAAGCTCCAGCAGGTGCTCTTTCTTCTTATGGCCAATTTGGGACCTCTTGCTAACTGAAGAGTGAGTATGTACTGTTACTTGCAGCAGATAAAATAATTCAGTCCGTGTTTCTTCTCTTACACAAGCTTAGCGAAGAAAGGCATCCCATGATAGCAATAAATTAGTTTACGCCTTTGCGGAAGTGGTTACTATCAGCTCTGACCCAAATGAGACAACTAACAGAGACAACAGTTTAGGGGTACTTTTGAGTTGGAAGCGTGATGAGACGTGCATGGAATATATATGTATAAATACACACACACACACACAATGAAATTACACTATGGATTCCTTGATTTTGCATGGTGAACTGGATGTTTTTTTTTTTCTGTTGAGAGAAATGTTGTTCTCGATACTACATTTTTTTCAAGGAAAAAAGAAAAAAAATAATGAATCAATTATAATTCACTTATCAAATACTCAGCATCAGCTTCTGGACAAACTGCATAAGCATGGTACAGTTTTTGTTGGAAGTTTCAGAAAATAGAAAAACAGAAAATACAGAATCTGGATTTTTCTAACTCAACTTATTTCATAACTGATACAAGATACATAGTATTTAATACAGAACATAATCCTAATTTAGCACCCACTAACCACAGCTATATTTAGAACCCACTAATCCCAAAATAACGCTGCTGTAACTAACCTATAACCAACCCACTACATGACAAACTAAATATAGAAATTACCCTTTCCTGCACACCTCTAAACAGAAAACGTGGCTGCCTATAATTAACAACCAGATTACAACTAATTCTTAACAGAAATAGACCTACAACTAAAAACGTAGCTTCTAGAAACTGCAGTTCTTATGCGCCTTGCTGACTTGGCTGCTGACTTGGATTACATTCAACACTCCCCCTTAATCCAAAGTCATCTACGTCCATCATTCTTCGACACCAAATAAACTTCTCTCTTGCAAGAGCCTTGGTCATGATATCTGCAACTTGTTCATTCGTATTAACATACTCCAATTCAATTTCCTTTTGCTCAACCATGCCTAGTGATAATGCCTTGGTAAATATGCATGCGTTCTGCTCTTCAGAATTTTTCCACTTGAGCTTCACTGTTCTTGCTGGGGTCAATTCTTCTCTCTTTGCTTGCCATTCTTCATTTTCTGATGCTTCTTCATTGGTTGCTGCGTCTGCAACAAATAATACTTGTGTTGTTTCGTACAATTCCTGCACATATTTCATCTTTCTTACAGGTGTTTCTGGAACAATGTGACGCCTGCTGTACACTCTTATTGTTGGTGTATTTGGGTCGGGTTTCGGTTCCTGTCAGGAATGTCTGGAGATAAATCAGCATCAGAATTGCTGCTGTTCAAATCTGAACTTAGTGAGTTGCTTGGCTGTTGAAGTATTTCATCTTCCACATCATCTAAATTTGCAAATTCAACAATCTCCACTCCTTGCTTTTCTTCATTCCATTTCCAATTTGAATTTTCATCAAACATTACATTTCTGCTCACCATGACTTTACCACTTTCTGGACTATATAGCCGATACCCTTTTGATTGTGTACAATACCCGATGAAAATACATTTTTCAGATTTTTCATCAAGTTTGGTTCTCTTTTGTGGATTGACAAATGCATAAGCTATACATCCAAATATTCTTAGATGACTTACCCCTGGTTTCCTCTCAAACCATGCCTCAAATGGAGTTTTATTCCATACAGATTTTGTTGGTGAAATATTCAACACATACACCGCAGTTGCAACTGCCTCAGCCCAGAATTTGTTTGGTAATCCTTTTGCTTTCAACATGCTTTTTGCTAATTCTACCACAGTTCTATTTTTTCTTTCAGCAACCCCATTTTGCTCAGGTGTATAGGGTGTGGTTAGCTCACGGTGTATCCCTTCATTTTCACAGAAATTAATGAATTCTTTTGAGAGGAACTCACCACCTCGGTCCGTTCTTAACACCTTCAACTTCTTTTCAGATTGCTTCTCTACAAAAGCTTTAAATACCTTGAAAATTTTGAATGCCTCTCCTTTGCTTTGTAGGAAATACACCCAACTCATCCTACTATAATCATCTGTGAAAAGCAGAAAATATTTGCTGCCTCCAAGAGATTCGGTTTGCATTGGACCACACAAATCCGCATGAACCAACTCAAGCACTTGAGTTGCTCTCTTGGCTTGGCCTTTTGGGAATGGAAACTTGGCTTGTTTTCCGAATATACACCCTTCACAAACACCTATTTGGTTGATTTCGGGTAGGCCATAAACAATTTGTTTTTGGTTCAACAATTTCAGACCATTGATATTCAAATGACCATATCTAAGATGCCATAACTCAGATTGGTTCAAATCTTTTGCAACCATTGCCTTTTCCTTTACATTTGAAACCTCCAAGGGAAACAATTTATTGGTTTCCATGTTCACTTCTACCAATACCTGGTTTTTGGATTTTATTACACAAGTTTTTCCTTCAAACACAATTGAATAACCACAATCCATCAATTGCTCGACACTCAGCAGATTTTGAGTCAAGTCCGGAATGTAATACACATTATGCAAGAATTTCATACCGTTTTCTTTGGTGTGCACTGCAATTGTGCCCTTGCCTTCTACCTGAATCTGCTTCTCATCGCCAAGTTTAACCTTCAACTTGTATGTTTCATCCAAATCTTCAAACAATTGCTTCAATCCGGACATGTGATTTGAACACCCGCTATCGAGAAACCACATTTGACTCACATCTGATTTCTCGTCAGTTTTCGTCATGAAGAGCATGGTTTCAGTGCCTTTCCCATTGCCTTTCTCCTCTGCAACATTGGCTTGCTCTTCCTCACGCTTCTTCTTGAAGCAATCAGCCTGCACATGGCCGATTCTGTGACAATAGTGGCATTCAACGCCTTGCTTGCCTTGATTCATGTTCAACGTCTCAAACTCTCTTCTCAAGCCTTGTAGCTTTATCTCACGGACTTTCGAACTTCCCTGGAATGCAGTTTTCAGGGTTGTCCAGGCCTCCTTTGCCGATGCCGCTGCTGCTATTTTTGTGAACACCGTGTCAACTACGGCTTGTTGAATGAAGAACAATGCCTTTGCATCTCGCTTTGTTGTTTCTGCTGGTGTGGGATCTGCGGTCGGTGCTCCCGTCTCCACCAATTCCCATAGACCTTGCGACTTGAGCAAAGTTCGCATCTTGATGCTCCAGAACTCGTAGTTGTCTCCCTTGAACAACGGAATCGATGGATTTGAAACGCTCATGTTTTCTGCCATGGTCGAATCTGCCCTGATCTCTAACCTTAGGCTCTGATACCAAAATTGTTGGAAGTTTCAGAAAATAGAAAAACAGAAAATACAGAATCTGGATTTTTCTAACTCAACTTATTTCATAACTGATACAAGATACATAGTATTTAATACAGAACATAATCCTAATTTAGCACCCACTAACCACAGCTATATTTAGAACCCACTAATCCCAAAATAACGCTGCTGTAACTAACCTATAACCAACCCACTACATGACAAACTAAATATAGAAATTACCCTTTCCTGCACACCTCTAAACAGAAAACGTGGCTGCCTATAATTAACAACCAGATTACAACTAATTCTTAACAGAAATAGACCTACAACTAAAAACGTAGCTTCTAGAAACTGCAGTTCTTATGCGCCTTGCTGACTTGGCTGCTGACTTGGATTACATTCAACAGTTTTATGATCCGTTGCAAATCTCAACTTCTTTGTTTTCTTCAGAAACGAAATCCACTTTTCTCTGTTTATACAATTTATACATTAAAGTTAGATCTGCAATAGGCTAAAATTTATTTTTATTTACTAGACATCTTAGAAACTCCAATATTACAAGAAATACTTTTACAGGGTAGATGAATATTTTTAATTATTGAAGAATAAAGATCATTAGCCTCAGAATATTCATCATTGGCAATTCTAGGCAACAAATAAAATAGCCTCCAATTGTACAACTATTCAACTATTTTTGGTACATAGCTTGATTCATGTAACGGCTAGTGAATCTTTGTAATTAAGACACAATTAGGGTGTAGATTACAGCATAGATAATTTAGGAAATAGTCCAACGGCTAGTTAGAATTTTAGCCTATATATACTCATGTATAGACCATGTAAAAAACAGCAATCAATAAAACAATTTTTCATCATTCTTCTTTCCACTCTAAATTTCAATATGGTATCAGAGCAGGATAAATCCTGACTCAAAATTCGAAATCAAGCAAAGCTGCAGATAACAAAGAACTGCAAGCAACATCAAAACCAGCTCTCAGAACTAAGCAACAATTACCTCAGCCAATTACTTGACGAGCTACTTGTGCTTTCAATCATCTGTCATCATCGAGCAAGGCTACAATATACCAAATAAGTTTCTGTTCTTATCAGTTTTTATTTCCTTAATACCAATTCTAACAACATATCAAATCAGAAACCAACTATTTGTACCAGGAAAAAAAAAAACTTAGAACCTTACCAGAAAACTTCCTTTTTCATCAACAAAAACCAGAAATTTCAGATTTTTACCAGTTCACATCAGAAAACCAGAAAAATCAGAAAAATCAAACCCAAGCTTCATAAGCTTTACCAGCAAACCGAAAAGAGAAAACCAAGCTTTACCAGAAAACTGAGAAAAACTATACCAGAAAGTTATTACCTTATTTCGCCCCTTAACCCGAGAAAAGATGCAATCTAGTCTCGACCGATACTCTAACCCTAACCCTAGAGGACTGGCCAAGACGAGGGGCACCACCACAGTCGACTGGTGCGCTTACTGCAAGCGCGCAGGGCACAACCGCGAAGGGTGCTGGGTGCTACATCCTCATCTCCGGCCGGTGCGCAACAAGGGAAGGTGGGGCGACGGAACAAAGGACAAGGTTTTTAGCAGCTGGCTCAAGGGGTCGGACACAAAGAATGAAGGGATTGAGTTTGGATCCGAAGCACCAGCTACACAAAAAGCACAAGCTGCCGACTCTACTCCCTCTGGATTCTCTGTGGCTAAAGAATTACAGCTGATCCAACTGATAACTCAAATAAACAGGTTGCTACAGCAGCAAACTTCAGGTTTTGTACACTCTAAATCTACTTTTACTACTTTTAACTCTTCTACAATTGACAATAATTTTAAATATGAAAATATGTGTCACAACACAAGTAAATGGATTATTGATTCAGGTGCCACTGATCATATGACATGGGATAAAAATAAATTAGAGAATGTCACACAAATTAAAAACCCTCAACACGTAACTGTTGCAAATGGAAACAAGGTTCAAATTCAAGGTGTTGGTACCACCAAATTTCTCACAAAAAATGTGAATGATATTTTGTATTTACCAGACTTTAATTCAAACTTATTATCGGTCAGTAAAATAACACAAGAATTGAATTGCAATGTCATATTCTCATCAAATAAAGTAACCCTTCAGGATCGAGAATCGGGTAATACAATTGGTGAGGGATGTTTGAAAAATGGTCTTTATTATCTTGAAGAAAATAACAATAAATGTCTTGTGTCATCAAATTCAGTAGATCGTGACAAATTGCTACACCAACGATTTGGTCATCCATCTGATCAAGTTTTAAATAAACTTTTTTGTTATAATCTTGATTCAAAAAACTGTGATGTGTGTAAATTTTCAAAACAAACTAGACTACCATTTTCTTCATCCACAAATATGTCTGAAAAATGTTTTGACTTAATTCATTCAGATGTTTGGGGTCCAGCCCCTATCAATTCTTATAATCACTTTAGATACTTTGTCACATTCATTGATGATTTTTCTCGTACAACTTGGGTATACCTTTTGAAAGGAAAGCATGAAGTTTTTTCATTCTTTCAAGAATTTTATAATTTTGTCAAAAATCAGTATAATGCAACAATTAAAATTTTTAGGTCTGATAATGGGACAGAATATATAAATAAAAATTTCGTAGAATTTTTTAAACAAAAAGAAATTTTACATCAAACCACATGCATCAACACACCCGAACAAAACGGAGTTTCAGAAAGAAAAAATAGACATTTACTTGAAGTTACTAGATCATTGCTCTTTCAAACTAACGTTCCAAAGACTTATTGGTCAGACGCAGTGTTAACAGCAACTTACCTTATAAATAGATTACCAAGTGCTAGACTTAGGAACATGAGTCCTTTAGAAATTCTTAAGGGTAGAAAAATTGATCTTGACCATATAAGAATATTTGGGTGTACATGTTTTGTACATATAAAAAGACAAGACAAATTAGATAAAAATTCGGTTAAAGCTATTTTTTTGGGATACTCCTCAGAAAAGAAAGGATATAAGTGTTATGACCCAAAAAACCATAAGCTTTATATTTCACGAGATGTGTCATTCTTTGAAAATGAACCATATTATCAAACAAATGAACAAGAAAATGTACAAGGTCAACCAATACAATTGTCTCCAAATAATTTTATATTTCCTGAAGAAATAACTCAAGAACAGGTTGAAGGAGATCACACTGGTGAAACAAGTGCAATCCCTTCAGGGGGAGAAAATGAAGAAACTGAGTCAAGTGAAGAAACAACTCAAGAAGAGATTGAAATTGACTCAAGCGAAGAAGCAACTCAAGAAGAAACTGCCTTGAGAAGACCGGTAAGACAAACTCGGCCTCCGATCAAACTAAGGGATTATGTAACCCATCAGGTGATGTATCCAATTCAAAATTTTATTTGTTATGATAAGGTATCTCCTACATACCGGGCCTATTTGGGTAGCATCAACAATCAAACTGAACCAGCCAATTTTAATGAAGCAAACCAAAGTCTGATTTGGCGTAAGGCTATGAAAGAAGAACTTCAAGCCTTAGAAAAAAATAATACATGGGATATTATTCATTTACCAAAAAACAAAAAGACTATAGGTTGCAAATGGATATACAAAATCAAATACAATTGTGATGGTACAGTTGAAAGGTACAAAGCTAGATTAGTAGCCAAAGGATATACCCAAACTTATGGTATAGATTACCAAGAGACCTTTGCACCAGTAGCAAAAATGAATACAGTTAGAATTTTGCTACCGGTAGCCACCAACTTGGGATGGGATATGTTCCAAATGGACGTAAAAAATGCATTTCTTCAAGGAAATTTGGAAGAAGAGGTCTACATGACTCTTCCTCCAAGTCACAAAGATGCATCAAATCCAGCACTGGCGTGTAAGTTAAAGAAAGCAATTTATGGTCTAAAGCAGTCACCAAGAGCATGGTATGCCAAGCTAAGCTTTTCTCTTTTAAGAATTAATTTTAATAAAAGCACAGCTGATTCCTCCATGTTTGTTAAACATTCACAAAATTGCACTATCATTATTCTTGTCTATGTAGATGATATTATCATCACTGGAAATAATAATGAGGAAATTAGAAAGGTAAAACAATATTTGAAAGATGAATTTGATATCAAGGACCTTGGTAACCTTTCATATTTTCTGGAAATAGAAATAGCTCACTCAAGTAAAGGCTTATTTCTATGCCAAAGAAAATATGTCATTGACCTGTTAAAAGAAACTGGTAAGTTAGGAGCTAAACCAGCAAATACCCCAATGGAAACCAATATTAAACTTGGAATTGAGGATGGTGAACCACTGCCTGATATAGGACAATATCAAAGGTTAGTAGGTAAGTTAATCTATCTTACAGTCACTAGACCTGATATTGCATTTGCAGTTAGTGTTATAAGCCAATTTATGTATGCTCCACGTACCAGTCACTTGAGTGCTATCGATAGAATACTAAGATATCTTAAAAGCACTCCAGGTCAAGGAATTTGGATGAAAAAAAATAATTCTAATGAAGTGGTTGGTTTCTCTGATGCAGATTGGGCCGGTAGCTGTGACAGAAAATCAACCACAGGTTTTTGTACCTTTGTAGGAGGCAACTTGGTCACATGGAAGAGCAAAAAGCATAATGTGGTGGTAAGGTCAAGTGCGGAAGCAGAATATCGTGCCATGGCATCTACTGCAAGTGAGCTCATCTGGATCAAGCAATTACTTAGCGACATGAAGATGGAGCACACAGGGGCAATGAAAATGTACTGTGATAATCAAGCTGCACGACATATTGCATCCAACCCAGTGTTCCATGAAAGAACAAAACACATAGAGGTTGACTGTCACTTTGTTAGAGAAAAAGTACAGTCAGGAGAAATTGAAACACCGTTCGTCAGAAGCAAAGAGCAACTGGCAGATATTTTTACTAAAGCACTCGACAAAGCCAGTCATCTAAACATACTTAGCAAGTTGGGCTCAATTAATTTATTTGAATCCAACTTGAGGGAGAGTATTGAAGAATAAAGATCATTAGCCTCAGAATATTCATCATTGGCAATTCTAGGCAACAAATAAAATAGCCTCCAATTGTACAACTATTCAACTATTTTTGGTACATAGCTTGATTCATGTAACGGCTAGTGAATCTTTGTAATTAAGACACAATTAGGGTGTAGATTACAGCATAGATAATTTAGGAAATAGTCCAACGGCTAGTTAGAATTTTAGCCTATATATACTCATGTATAGACCATGTGAAAAACAGCAATCAATAAAATAATTTTTCATCATTCTTCTTTCCACTCTAAATTTCAATATTAATATTATGGAATTGAAATGATGAAATAGAAACACTTTTCTCCCATTACAACACAATATTCTATACGAAAAGGATACATGAAACTAGTCGTATGAGTAGATTTATGTAGCAACAACTATACTATTCACGGTTTTTAGGAGAACCAGGCCTAGTATTAAGGGAACCACAAACGTAAGCACAGCAGGAAAGCAAAATTCTGTCCAATACATTATATAGAAGCGTGCATATCGGCACCATGCAGCCAAACAATGCCTAAGTGTAGCCTCCGGTAGCTTGTTTTGAAACAGTTTCTTCCAAGCTTGTCTTCCAGATATTACCATACGAGCTAATCTTACATCTCGACCAACTCCATCGTATTGCATTACTACACGCCCAACAATAACAACAAGAATTCCAAGCAAAATGTTGCTGGGACCTAGGACCACATAAATTGCAAGTGCAAATGATATATCAATGCATCTAGATGCCAAAATAATATATTGTAGAGCGAAAGACACAAAATACTTCTTCAAATGAAGCTTGGATGAAGTTACTCCACGGAAGAGTATCATTGTGCTATGAAAGGCAAAAAAAAAGGCTAGTGCATCTGAGACAAGAAATGCTTTGAAAGCATAATTGTCTCCTAGAATCGGCGAGCCAGCTTGGGGGTGATCGTCAGCTCGATAACCTCCTGGCATGGTAAATGCAGCAGCGAATGTTGCATGCAGTAGCAATGAGTACGGAGCCTAAACCAATGGTTTGCATTGCCTTTGAGAGTTTTTCATTTTCGTTTTCTGCATCTTCCTTTTTGGTATGTTCATCTACAAACTGATCCCACCGTTGTACACCATTGTGAGCTCCTAACATTTCCGTGGACCTCTCTATCCAAAAGTTTACTTTTAGTAAATATTTTATAAAATTAGCGAAATTAATGCATGTTAGACATAAATTGGGCATAAAAAATGGGCAACTATGTTTCCAAAGAGTAATTAGAAAATTGTAGTAACAAAGTGATAATTATAAACAAAAGGCTAACAAATATATATATATATATATATATATAGAGAGAGAGAGAGAGAGAGAGATGGGCTATGGTGCATTGCAATGCATGAAGGGGTTTGTGCATTGGATCATAAATCTAAAATTCAAAATCCAAATGTTCAATCCAAACCGTTCATCTTGTTCTCCATATTAATATATACTTGGAGACCAAATTTTACATTTTTCTGAATTTTTTTACTATTTATTAAGTATTTTACAAAATTGTTGATCCAACGGTGGCTTAACAAACAGTAAAATCAGCAGCCACTGTTGGATCAACAATTTTGTAAAATATAGTAAATGGGGCCATGTGCTTGAATTTTTGTTAATTTCTTGCGGTCTTTCATAATCATAATCATAATTTTGATGAACTTAACAAAAGAAATTAATTTGTTTACCTTTGCTTCTCAAGACTGCAGCATGAAGTGCGGTTTGCCCATCAGGTTCAGCGTAATAAGCTTTAGAGACTTCATTTTCTTTCAAACATTGAACCATTTCGTGCACCACATCCAAATTAAATGACCTGATGTGGTTGCTAAGTAAAATGGCGACATACCTTGGTCGTCCATTACACTTGCCAACCCGGCCCGGATGAGTAGTAATTAATAAATTTACCACAGCTGCATGGTTGTTCCAGGGTGCCTCGTGTAAGGCGAAACCAATAAACAATGAAACCATGTCACAGTTTCCATTCTTTGCGGCACAATGCAAAGGAGTTTCAAGCACCTTGTTACTGTTGAAAATTGATCCAAAAATAGGAGCACGTTTTTTAGAATAACTGTTAGTAATGCTAAGTTATTTTGAGTATATGTTTATAATAGCAAGGACAGATTAGTGGGTGCTAAATTTAGAGTAGGCATAGTGGTTAGTTATTTTCAGCATGTTGTGTAGTGGGTGCTTAATTTAGGGAAGTTGTGGGTGGTTATTTTAGAAACATTGTATTGCTTTAAATACTGCAGAACTCTATGTAATTGAGTAAGAGAGAAATGAAATAAAACGTTGTTTCTATTCAGAAAAATATTCTTCTCTCTTCAAACTTTTGCATACTAGCACAAAGCAGTGTAGTAGTGCTTAGTTTATCCCAACAGTTACGAGCCACCAAAAGAGATGTCTCCCTATGCAAGATTCTTTCTGCAAGATTACACAAGTTGGAACTAGCTGCTAGGTGTAGAAGTGAATTACCCATGCATGTATGTTACTCCCAGAAGAAAGTCTGGCTCATCTCTTGCAATGCCGCGATTATCTGTATTGATGGTAATCTCACTTCTATCCTCTTCAAGCCCCAAAATTTGTGCAAAACGAGATTCGTCACATTGTCGTGCTGCGGTCAGGAGTTTGGTATCCATGAGTATCCGTTGATGGCTCTGTGGCATCTTTGCTTAAATTCTATGTGAAAAATCACTACAAGAAAGGTAGGGTCTAGAGTTTGGGTTGAGAGACCAAACTTCTTAGAACGCGCAATTATTTTGCTTGGGTGATTAATTCCCAAAACTTGCACAATATTTTTTTAACAAAAGCCAACGTTTGCTTAGCGATCAAATATCAACTATGCCATTTGTTGGCATTTTTGTTAACGCCGGCCGATTTAACGCCAGTAAATATATACTTTGTTGTAGTGAATGTTGCAAGAGCTAAAATTGAATAATTATAAAGTGGATAACAAGTTCTTTTAAGGATTGTATTCATCAATGTCAAGGGTGTGTTTGTGAAGAGTATATATACACAATGCGTGTAGCTAGCATATATCTCCATTCTTATATTATCCACGTAGATGTCCTGATCCGCCAACAACTATAATTGCAAGATGAAATTTCGGATTTAATATCAACCCTCCAATCAAATAATATGTCTTCTTTTGATTACATGTAAATTTTTTACGTGTAAAAATCTAACTTAGAAACATTCTCCCCACACATATTGTCACACATATTGTTACGATTAAAATTGAATAAAGAATAAAATTGGAGAAAAAGAATCAATTTATTCATTTCCTTATTTCTCCTCTCTGGCTATCTCCCATTTCTTATTTTCTTATTTAAGAATCATAATGGATTATCAATTTATTTTTAAGAATATCAAATTCTGACATTTATGAAAATATTAGAAGAAAATTTAGTAAATCAAGATTAATAAAATTCAAATAGATATCATTTATCAAAATAAAATAAAAAAAGCTTGATCTTCATCTCTGAATACAAAATAGATATATAGTTGCTTTACTTCAATTCGTACAAGATTTCCGTGAAAGTTAGATATATTGAATCTACATAGGGTCCTAGATATGATTTTTTTTTTTCTTTGAAACAGATATCACAATTAAGAATTACAAACATACCCAATAACCATCCCATGAATTTTCTCCTAAACACCTCCTATCTCCATTTTTATATTATGCACATAGATGTCTTGATTCGCCAAAGCTATAATTGAAAGATGAAATTTCATATTTCATATTAGTCATTCAATCAAATAATTTTAAATACATCTATAGCATTTAATTTAATTTAGCTTAAGAATGGATTTTGGCTACCTCCAAATTCCATATTACTAAAACTACATGGTGGTTTGAAGAATTAATTAAAAAAAAAAATCATAACTTATTTTAATTTATGACAATAGCATAATATAGCTTTTTTTTATTTCTGAGTTCATATAGCATACTAAAATTAAATTTGTGTCCATACTAAAATGTGGTTTAGTGTTTTTTTTTTAAAATAGAAATTAAATTCTCCCTCAAAATCTGCTCTGAGGATTTTGAAATAGAAATTAAATTATCCTTTAATTAATTGCCTTTAAACTCTGCAGCAAGTGCAAGCTCTCCACAACTTAATTTGGTTGGAATAGATTGCACTAACGTTCGTTATTTCAATATTGTGGATTAGAATTGCCCCTTTATTCCTGAAATTTACATTTATATTAAGAAAATAATATGAGATCAATCCAACAAAATGATGCCTAAAATTGACAAACCACTAATTGAATTTTCAGAGTAACAGGAGGGCCATAATTGAATCTAATTTAGCCACCATAATTGAATCTAATTCTAACGGTCGATCCAAACCATTCTTCTTGTTTTCCATATTAATATGTGTTTGGAGACCAAATTTTACATTTTTTGGAAATTTTTTACTATTTTTTTAGATTTATTGAATATTCCTATTTTTTATGGTCCAGATTTGTCTGAAAAACAATGATTTTCAATAAATCTAAAAAAATAGTAAAAAATTTCCAAAAAATGTAAAATTTGGTCTCCAAACACATATTAATATGGAGAACAAGATGAACTGTTCGGATCGATCATTAGAATTTTGAAAAGTCGAATATCGAGTCGTAGCACAAGAGGCCTCTTAGCTACCCATAGCATATTAGCCAAATCCTATATATATATATAGAGAGAGAGAAGGGTTCCACTGCCTCAATTTGTCATGCCTCCACTAAACCTCCAATTTGAAACCGTAGATCAACCATATTCATCAACGGACTGGATTAAAAACTCCTCAACGAAAACAATCCCTCCAGTTCGCTTCTAGTTTTCTCCATCGCCTCCAGTTTTCTTCTCTTTCTTCGTTCCTGTCTACTCCTGAACATCTTCGCCACCACACTTCGCACTCCTCCGCCACCACCATTCGCTCCCCTCCGCGCCACCTAACCCCCTCTTCGCCAGCCCCTCTCTCTCACACAGCCTATCTCCTTGACCCCTCTTGCTCACCACTTGATGAAACCCTAGATTCCGAGAGGCTCATCATCAGGTCTGATAAAGAAAATTTTCATTTTTGTTTTCATTATTTGCTGAATATTTCCTTGCACGATTAAGTTGCAAAGTTCTTATTTATTTTTCTTGCTTTCAGGCATTTGGTAACTTGCTTTCTTGCTTCATTTTTTTTTATAAATTTGGCCACGAGATAATGCAAAATGGTACTGAACAAATTCTGTAATTTTTTCTAATTTGTTGTCTCTTTTCTCCTAGATGGTGGGCTTCCTCTTCATGCAATTATCAACCTTCTATTTCTAATGGAATCCAAGGCTTCAGATTCAGACCTTCGTGAATTTGTTGAATTGGTTAGACTAATTAGATGTAAATGTATCATCCTGGTTTATGACCAGTAGATAAAGGACTGAAGGTATTTCAGGCCTTTTGGTGTCATTTGGTCAATTCATTATACCTAAGCATCATTCTGACTCTTGAATAACTATAATTTAAGAAAGGAATGATTCATTTATGGTCGGTCAACACACACAAAAATATTTTAAGAAAGGAATGATTCATTTACGGTCAACAATTAACTAAAAAAAATCATAACATCCTTTTATTTTTCTAGTTTAGCTTACTGGTTCTATTTTAGTTGATTGATTGAAAACCAATTTCACAGTTAAGAAGTTGGAGAAGAGGGCTTGGAACTGGAAAGGCAAAACAAAGTTTCTACAAAAAAGAGAAGACACAAAGGTAAAACCAGAAAACAAATAGTTAAAAAATGTGAAGTCTTTTTAGCATATAAACTCAAAAAAATAATGCATATACAAAAGAGAAAGTAAATTATTTGGTCAGTTTCTGGCTCATTACCAGACCACTCGGGTCACGGATCAGGTGCATGCTACGATAGTAAAGCCAGTCAATTTCATTCTAGCAGTCCTTTTAAGTTTTATTATTGGAAATGATTGCAACAAATTATGGATAGTTTGGAACCAGAACTACCAATGTACCAGTAACACGTAACAATAAAACCACATATAAAAGGCGAAACAACAAAAAATGTGAGGTCTTATTTCTGTGTGTAGAGAATGAATGATGGAATAACAACCAACGGTCAAGCATGACCCTCCAATGCAGATGAATAAAAAGATGACGGTAAAGATGACAATGAAGATGGCAAAGAAGACTACTTCGAGTGAAAGAATCAGCATTTATTCACATTTTCTATTTCTTTTTCTAAAAAAGGTTGAACTTATCTGATGGTAGTGTTGAATCTGTGTATCTATTACAGTTTTGATGATTTTATTGTAGAGTGATTGATTTTGTTGATTTCTTATTTTCTTGTAAGGATGTATATCTGTGTGTTAATCAAGGTGCATTATTAATAGATTGTTGAAAATTAAGCAGCTTTGATGTTGTAACATTAATTATTCAATTGTTTAAGTGACTATATAAATTTTAATTAGTTTATTTTAATATCTCAAAGATGTAAACTAGATAAAATTACATAATCAATTCAGAGCTGTAGCATAGATACATAAAAATCAATAGTTCTTGTTACAAATGCATATAGATTCATACAATAAAAAAAGAAACAGATTGACATGTTCATATAAATAAGTTTACTACATTCAGAATAAGAATGTTTTTACAAGGCCAAAAAGAAAAAAAATTGCTATCACTGCTAGCACAACGCCAGGATGAATCATATCCATCATTTGATACTGAACTGCTCCAGAGCATGCTTGAAATATAACCAGAATACCATACTTCAAAAAATCGGAATCGGAATCGGAATCGGACTTTTAACCGCCTAGTTAGAATCGGATAAATCGGCCGAAATCGGAAAATCGGATCGGTAAATCGGGTTTTTTTGGCAGAAGCCTTGTTTTGTAGTCAAAAAGTAGGAAAAAATTGATAATAATAATTTATAAAAAAACTATGTTAATTAAGATAATATTACACTCAAATTGTTATATCCCAAAATTTTAAATAAATATTAATCATGATAAATTTAAAATTTTTCACTCAAATAATTTTTTTACTAATTAATCCAATGATTGTTTAGAACTTATATTATTACTTTAAAATATAAATTGAAAATTTTGAGATGTAAATAATTTATGAAATTATATAAATAAAATGAGAATTTGAAATAAAAATAAAATGATTAAATAAATAAATTACTTTGTAATTAGTAGAATAAATATACAAGTTTTGTATGAATAATTATATAGATAAATTGCAAATTTTATTTATTTAGGAATTATAAAATTTTTAGTCCCCTCTACGTGGCACCATCTCATTGGCCTTCATTAGTGAAACTGATGACCACATCCAAACGGGTTAAGAACTTTTTTCCAGTAAGGTAAGATGTGACATGACAAAGAATAGACAGGCTTTGAGGCATAAACTTTAGACCAGTTTCAAAATAAGTTAGAACCCGTTACATAATTTTTATCATAGTTCGTGCCGCATTTCTTTTTGCAGCAAGATGGTGATAGATTTAAGCCAGTGGATAAAAAATATGCGCTGATCGAATAAAAATTAATGGCGCAGATCTTACCGCAGCTTCATCTCTCCCAATTCCCAATCGACCCTTCCAATTTTCACCCCTTTCCTTCGCGAACCAAGGCCGTCGCACAATCAAATGCCTTTCGTATTCTGAAAAATCGCCCCCAATAATGAGAATAGGTGAGAATCGGCCCTAGATGTCAACAATCTCTGAAAAATCACTTGATTTGACTGGTTTAAACTGGTTTTGTCGTTAAAAACTGATTTAAACTGGTTTTTTTGCTTTAAATCGTTTGAATCGGTGTAAATCGGCCGATTCAATCACTGTTCATCCGATTTTTTTGAAAAAAATCACACAAACTTGAGAATCGGGCAAAAATCAGCTCGGTCCAGCCCGATTCCGAGTTGAATCGGCCAATTTGACTCGGAATCGGCCGATTTTTCGAACTATGCAGAATACATATTGCGAAGACAAAACTTATGAGTAAGACAAAGCAAAACAAATTAGACCACCTATAAGATAAGAGAAAGCAAATTAGACAAAATTATAAAATCAATTCAGTCCCATTTTTTCATTGTCTCATGAAACTGTAATCATAGAAACTAGGGGTATGGTTTCTTTTCCTGGTATGGTACTGATACTGATACAAGTGGTATGGTTTCTAAAGACAATTTGAAAGTATTAATGGACTTGTTCTCCCAGGTACAAATGTTTCAGTACCATTATTGGTACATGTGTTCCAGTACAAAATTACAAAACAACCCCTAAGAAAATAAAAATAGCAAAAAACAGTCACATGGAATTATGCAGGAATTAACAGATTAACAAAACAAATTCTTGATTCAAAAACAGTCTCAATTCTTGATCCAAAATAATCTATACATAACAAATTAACAGATTTACAATTTTTGTAGAGAAAAAAACAGAAACAAACTTTGTCAAGTCTAAAATTAAAATATACATCATGATCCAAAGTTATTTACCTCTTTTAAATCACATTGGTTTGCAATAATCTGTGCTGTCTTAGCTGCTCGTTTTAGATCAGAGGAATATATGGCATTGAATTTAGGCTCCTTGGATAAGCAATTAGCAATCTTCCAAACATGTACTTAGAAATATATATAAATAAAAAATGAGATAAATAGCAACTTTCATTGCACAATTAAAAGCATACCTTACTGCTGCTGCTTGTTGCCTTCCAATCTCATTTAATTCTGGATCCAAGTGTCCCTGTTCACACATCGAAAAATAAAAGAGGAAATTAAAATTTTGCCTATAAAAAGTACCAATATGCTGCTCTAGCTAGTTACAGGAGGAGGGTTTATAAAAAAAATTTAACTTTATTTTGTAATTACTTCTCGTCTCAATATTGCAATTTAAAGCTTCAAATCAATATATAATGCAATTATGTAAAAAAAATGAAAATCTGCTCATGTATATATTGCTTTGTATCACTCTTAAGAAAAAAAAAGAAGCTAAGCACGACCCAAAAGAATTTGCAAAATTGGTGTTTTGATTACAACTTAATTTGTGATACAGTCGGTGGCCCTTTTGGTGTTTTGAATACAAGCTTGTTTTTATTTTTCATTTTTCTTTAACTCATACCATAATTACCAGTATGAGCAAGTAGGTCTACTCCCTCCCTTTTGGCTCAGTCCATATCATTTTTTTATAAACTTTCAGAAATTCAAAGAGAGACATGAACTCGTGAGGTTGTCCACTAAAAAAATATTATGAAAGTTTATATCAATTTTGTAGATAAATTACAATACCTGCTAAAGCCTCAAATTTAGATGTAACAGAACATATCAGTCCCATATAGAGTACCCAAATTCCAAAAATTACCAATGTATAAAAAGTTAGAAATAGATGTGAATTTATGTAAAAAAAAAAAAAAAAACAAAACAAAACAAAACATATCTAGTTCACCCAGAAATTTCAGTTTGAAATGTGCACAATAGATCTGAATTAGGGCTACATGCATTTTATTATTTTAAAACTTCTCAATCATAGAGACAAGGAGAGAAAGAGAGAGACTTACATTATTTTTTTTGGATTCCTCTAGTGCGGAGGACAATCGGCGAAGAGGTCAGGGAGGAGGGGCACACCAGGATAGGGAGAAAAAGGTAGAGGTTGCGAGAGGAAGCACACAGGGGGCTACTCAAATGGATTTCGTTGTGGGAGGAGGGTCAGGAGCCGGATTCGCTAGATGGAGGCGCCGAGGAGCGTCGAGGGGGGTGGGCGGAGGGGTGCTGTTCGTGATGTGGTGGGGGAAGGGAAAGAGTGATGGAAGGAAAGAGAGAGAGAGAGAGAGAGAGAGAGAGAGGCAGATGGAGAGGCTAATTCAAATTGTAATGGAGACGATTTGAATAATTTTTTTCGCTGAAGCATTTTTTTATCAGATCCGTTGATCAAATTCTTGATGAACCGTTAAGATTTGGAGACACAATTGAGGCAGTGGAACCCTCCTCATATATATATATATATATATATATATATATATATATATATATATGAAACTTGCTAGCATACTACGCGTAGCATAGTTTCCCTCTGTGCAACGGCTCAATATTTGACTTTTTAAAATCCTAACGGTCGATCCAAACCGTTCATTTTGGTCTCCATATTAATATGTGTTTGGAGAAACAAATTTTACATTTTTTTGAATTTTTTTACTATTTTTTTAGATTTATTAAAAATCGCTGTTTTTTTATGGTCCAAATTTGCTGAAAACAGTGATTTTCAATAAATCTAAAAAAATAGTCAAACAATTCAAAAAAATGTAAAATTTGGTCTCCAAACACATATTAATATGGAGAACAAGATGAACGGTTCAGATTGACCGTTAGGATTTTGAAAAGTCAAATATTGAGCCGTTGCACGGAGGGGAGCTATGCTACACGTAGCATGCTAGCATATTCCTATATATATATATAGATAGATGAGCTATGGTGAGTTGCAAAGTAAAATGCGTAACAGTAAGTTCACACCGTATTTTCATTTTGAAAGTCCAAATAACCGATCCAAACTGTTAGATGTGATCTCCATAATGAAATGTGCTTGGAGACCAAATTTTACATTTTTTGGAATTTGTTTACTATTTATTAAGCAATTTTGAAAACTGCTGTTTTGTTGTGAACAGTAAAACAGTAAAAAATTTTGGACCATCCGATCAACAATTTTCAAAATTACTTAATAAATAGTAAAAAAAAATTCAAAAAATATAAAATTTGGTCTCCAAGCACATTTCAATATGGAGATCATGTTGAGTGGTTCGGATCAATTGTTTGAATTTTCAAATTGCAAAATATAAGTGTAAAGTAAAATAGTCGTTTTACTTCGCAACTCACCATAGCCCCTCTCTCTCTCTGTCTTTATATATATATGTCAGCCTAACTGTTGCAATTCACTCTAATGTCCATAAAAATAAGGTTTGATGGGAATGCACAATGAGAATTCAGTGTATTAAATGGTACTAGGAGTGCATCATGTGAAGGGAATATTAGCCTAGCTAGGTGGATAATGGATTAATTTTCTCTGTACCGATTGAGCGTAAGTGGGATGGAAAGAATGACCTGTAGTTCAATCCTGTTACAAATTATTTTAATGCACACATTTATGCATGTATAAGGGTATATTATCAATTTAATTAGTTTCTAAAAGAACTAAATAAAATGTTAAATAAAAAAAAACGGGATTGAAAAAAATAATAATTATGTTTGTCGAGATATTGAATATTTTGATGTTTTTATGAAGAATTTGACAATTTTAAAAATTTATATGGAAACACCAAATTTTTTTTTCCTGTAGCTGACTTATTATATATGGGCATGTGCACATAGTTTCCTAAATCAAATCAATGCCCGTTGTCAAACCATTGTGTACACGGAATATTTCTGCATAGATCTGGACCATTCAATCAGAATCTGCACACATATTAAGGATCGTGCACGAATATCCCGGATTCTGATTGAATGGTCCGGATCTATGCAGAAATATTAAAGGAGACGGGTTTACCTCAAAGAGTGCGTATCCTCTGAGATATCTCAACTTTTGCATGACCGATGTGTCTGGTGCCTATTCGGGGGTGATGTACGGGGTCAGTATTATGAATGCTTTGAGATTCGTGCAGGGCGTATTTAAACGGTTGGGATTTTCCATAAAGTCATGCAAAGTTTGAGATATCTCAGAGGATACGAATTCTACCTCGAAGGGGTGGTTGGACTGTGTAGATGTGAGTTTTGTCGAGGGATTAAAATCCTGGCCATTCGTTCTCCTCAAAAGAAAACAAATAAAAATAAAAATAAAAATAAAAATAAAAATAAAAGTTTGAGAAGACGCTGGATTCTCTATGGCAAGCACTACCTTCGAAACCTGTAATTAATGCTTCGGCAGGGCCCAACTTACAGTGGCCCGGAAAATAGATTGGGCCACACCAATGCAATTGCAAAGATTTACTTTTATGGGCCACACTAAGTTTAAAATTTTGGAGGGGCTGAAACCTTCAAATTTGAGGCGAGAATCGTTGGCTTGATTTAAGCCACATAAGTTATGTCATGCCTTATTGCATGCCATCAATCATCATAAATGAGTCTTATCATTCATATTGTATTACTTCTCACAGATACATTGTGACCAAACATTTATATTCTCAATTATATATAGTTGTATTTAAATAATATGGAATAACAACGTATATATTTTGCTTATATATAATATTATTTGCAAATGGAGTCTTTTAAAATTTTCAACAAACCCTATAAAATAATGTACACATATGTTATTTGTTGAATGTAATCAACTAATATATTAAATAATCTAATTAACCGATTTATTACTAATTTAGTTCTTTTGAGAAATTAATTTACTAAGATAATAGAGAAAATCAACATTCTTTTAGTGAAAACTATATAACACTTTCATAGTAGATAGAGCTGCTAATGGGCTAACCTTTCATCCAAACCATAACCGGTTCAAAAAATTGAATAACATAACAGGGTAGTTCAAGCTGAATGGGAGAAGGAAAATTCCGAACCCTATTCAAACTAAATTCAATTCGAAAGGCCCAGATTCTGTCCGTTTCATTAAGGGCACTGTCCATTTCATTTAACCTGTCCGAAATTCTGGAAATCTGTTTTCCTTGAAAAAGATATGAAAGCTAGAGAGTATATTAAACAGTTTTTGTCCTTTGCAAAAACTTCGAGATTATTTTGTTTGTGTTCAAAGATCTTTTTGACTAACAAGAGCTCCATTAAACAAGAATTGTTCTTTTTTAAAAAGTAAAATCCATATGTTATATTAATATATATATATATATATATATATATATTTGTTACACGATAATCTTTTTTTTGAAAACACTGATAGTGGCTATCAAGAATTTACCACAAACAACAGTACAACAAATTACCAAAAAAAACAATATCTACTGCTAGGTTTTAAAATATCCAAGCAGCGTCTACTTCAATAAGATCAACAAAATTTTCTCCACAGCTTTGATTCTTTGATGAATTGATGAGCTATCCAGTAGGGGTCTGTCTCAATGCCATCAAAAATTTTGCTATTTCGACTGCGCCAAATGAACCAGCAAACTGAAAAGAACAAAGTTCCCAATTGCTATCTAGGAATTCTTCTCTGACATGCCCTTCCCGAGTTAGATATAACTGCTTGAACTGTGTCTCCGGTTTGTAATAAATTGAAGCCTAGCATCGAACTCAATAACCTCCATACTTGCCGCACATGACTGCATTGAAAAAAGAGGTGCTTCGCAGTTTCAAGAGGACACTGATGGCATACCTCACACTGTGTATCACAACTCAACCCTCTGTTTAGCATTACGTCATGGGTTAACAGCCTTCCATGCAAGAGTAGGTACCCAAAAACATGGACCGTAGGCAGTATTTTGAGCTTCCAAATGAATCGGAATTCCCATTTCACTATACCAGCAGTTATGACCTGCTTATAGAAGGATTTGGCTGTGTATTCCTTGTCATTAGTCCACAACCATTGAGTTTGATCATGTACCTGACCTGGTATTGGTATTGGCTGTACCTGGCTAATACCAGTACGGTTTGCCATTTGAAGAGAGTATTTCCGAGTGGTATTGTCAGGTGTAGTTTGCGAAGCCTTAGTCGGGTAAGTCCATGAGTCAAACCAATATGATACCGATGCACCATCAGCTATGACCCATCTAACTGACATATCAAATAGTGGTATGATTTTATGAAGTTGTGTCCAGAAAAACGAACCTTGCTTCTTCCAAATATGGTGAGATAGCGTATCAGATGTTAGGTTATAGAGGTGTTGTACGGTTTGTGCCCACAAACACTCCGGCATTTTATATAGTCTCCACCACCACCTTAGGAGTAGAGCTTTGTTTCTAAAATTTAGATTAGCAGCACCCATACCACCTAAATCTTTTGGAAGACAAGCAACCTCCCAATTAATTAATGGTATCCCCCTTTTGCTATCTATTTTGCCCCATAAAAAATCCCTTCGTATCTTGTCAATTCTTTTAATCACCCAAATTGGTAAAAGGAAAGAAGACATAAAATAGATCGGTATTGAACTTAGAACCGAATTCATCAATTGCAATCTACCACCTCTTGAGATGAGCTTACCCTTCCAGCCAGCCAACTTAGATTCTATCTTTTCGATCAGAGGTAAGAATAGATCCTTGTTCGGTTTTTTCAAAGTCAGGGGTAAACCCAAATAAATTATTGGGAATTCGGATATAGAACATCCAAGGACAGCAGTAATTACCGGCAAGTGATCAGTTGCTATATTAATCGGTATCCAGGTACTCTTTTCATAATTGATAGCCAATCCAGAAACAGCAGTGAACAACCTGAATAGGATTTTAAGGGAGATAATAGTAGTAGGCTCTGAATTAGCAATAAGAACTGTATCATCAGCATATTGGTGGATAATAGCCGTATGTTTTAATTTTCTAGATAACCGGCTATGAAGCGTGTTATTTAGAAAATCTACTATTTTGCTCAGGACATCTACTGCTATGTCAAACAACATAGGGGATAGCGGATCCCCTTGTCTCAAACCCTTTTTATGGCAAAAAAAAATCAGATTCACCTCCATTCAAAATAATTCTTGATGAAGCCGTGCTAAGCAAATCCTCAATCCATCTTATCCATCTTATCGGAAATCCTCTTGCAATCATCACTGTCTTGAGATATTCCCAATTCACGGAATCAAAAGCTTTTGCAAAATCTATTTTGATAAAGCAAGCTGAATTCCCACTTTTCGAAATATATTGTAAGATTTCTCTTGTTGAATTAAAATTTTCCATAATTTGCCGATCCTGAACAAAGGCCGTTTGATTAGGGGATATAAGATGAGGCAGAAATCCCCTCAATCTGTTGGCCATCAATTTCGAAATCAGTTTGGGGACATCATTCATGATGCTAATCGGTCGATAGTCACCGATTTGAGTAGCATTATCCTTCTTAACAATCATAATTATGTTTGCTTGATTAATGGAAGAGAGATCAAGTTCATGCGCATAGAAAGAGTGAATCATACCACATATCTCATCACATATAGTGCTCCAGTGCATTTGAAGGAATTCATTGGGATCCATCCGGGCCGGATGATTTATTTTTTGCCAACTGGTTAACCGCCTTTTCAATCTCCAGTTGTGAGAAAGGTATTTGAAGTGCCTCTAAATCTAGGTTTTATGGATAAAATACCTGAGGGTTGAATTACATGACAGAATTTTCTGTTCCAAGTAAATTCTCCATCTGAATTCGGAAGGCATTCCTTATATCACCCTCATCAGTAATTGTTTGTCCCTGATGGTTGAGAAAGGAAACTCTATTCCTGCGATGACCGGCTAATGCAAGAGCATGGAAATACCGGGTGTTTTTATCCCCAGCTTTTAACCACTTGCAATATGACCTATGCTTCCATCTTGATTCAATAATACATGAAAGGCTATAAGCTCTTTCACGTACCATTAATCTGAACTGCCTTTCATACCCTTGCAATGGCCTTCTCTCTTCAATTTGGTCAAAGAGTAAAATCGTATTCTTACAGAAAAGTAGCTGCTTCTCAATTTCTAAAAAATTAGTGCAATGCCAGTTTCGAAGCCTTTGGTGCACCAATTCACAGTAAATTCAAAATCTATGAACCCCCTGCCGAGTATGAGTCTCAGATACATCCTTCCATGAGTTTGAAATAATTTCTATGGCTGCTGGATTAGAGAGCTAGAACAGCTCCATTTTGTACAGTCTGCAATGGGTTGATTCATTGTTGAAAGAGAGTGATCAAGGGGCATGATCAGAAGTTAACATCTCTAATGCTTTTAAAGAAACCAATTGAAACTGCAAGGATAGATCTGGTGAAATAAACATTCTATCAAGCTTGGAATGAGTTGGGTCCGGCCTATTATTGCACCAGGTAAAGTGGCGATTGGTCAATGGAACATCTACCAACTGGAGGTCTCGGATTAAATCATTGAACAACTCCATCAGTCTGAAGCATCTTTGATTACCGGATCTATCAATTAGCCATCGTACCAAGTTAAAATCCCCTCCTAATATCCACGGCCAATGAACCAGTGTGGCCAAACATCTAAGCTCATCTATGAAAGCCGGTTTTAGGTCATCCGTGGAAGGACGACACCAAAAACAGAGCACCTATATTGATTTGTTGCACAGAGCTGAACATGTGTGTCTAGTTCCCCATGAGGTGACCAGTTTATAGGAATGCTTCCAACCAATTAAAATGCCACCTGCCGAATTATTTGCATGTAGCACTACACAATTTCTATCAAAAAAGGAAGGAAGGACACTCAAATAATTAGAACTCATTTCATTCAATTTTGCCTCTTGTAACATATACACATCACATCTTGACTGCTTGATAATATTCCTAACCACATCACACTTATCAATTCTACCCAAACCCTGACAGTTCCATGTCAACACTTTGAATTTTCTGAGTTTGTTTAACATTTAAAAATATTAAGAACAACTCTACTAATCCAAAAGGACACTGGAATTATGCTTCTTCCTCTTCCGAGGTAAGCTCATCATTAGGGTCTAGTTCAAATCGGGGATCAAATTCAACATCTTCAGTGGTGGTTGTGATTGGTGCCGCTGCTTGGTCTCTCCTCTGGTCATTGTCACTTTCAATAATTTTTTGCACATCTGTATGGTTGAAACCACATCCAGCAGCTAGGTTGGCGATATGATCATACTGCACCTTTACCTCATAAAAACCCTCAGCATTGAAGGACACCTCTGCTTTTTCTTTGTCTTTATGTTTGTTTGTTGCCTTTTTTGATGGAGGTTGTATCTTCTTAGTCGATCCTGACTGTGGCTGTCCTGGCAGTTTCCTCTTGTGACTTGCAGCTGCTATGATTTTCTTTGTTACCTGGGCATTATTTGGTGGAGTCGGCCTGATCCATTTAAACTTTCTTGTATAAGGTACAATTAGGCCTTCAGCTTGGGCTTTCTCCTTAGCCGAAAAAACAAATTCCTTTTTCTCCCCCCTTGACACGTGTCTGATGGAATCCAGCCTCTGTAACTGTGGAGACACGTTTTCTGAAATAATTACTCCTTGATTACCTCCTCTGGATTTGTTGCACTTTTTTGAAATCCGGTCATTTTCGGACATAATCTTCTTCTTAATTGGTGCTGATTCGGCAGCTGCTCCTTTGCCTTTTTCCTTAGATGGCTCCCCTCTCAAAAGGATCCTTTGTGGCTTTGCAGCCTGTGACTCTTTGTGAGGAATGCACACTAGGGGTAAATTTTGAGTCAACACAGGAAGCAATACCTCATTAGCAACAGCTACATTGTTTCTATCTTTGTCTCCATTAGTACCTTGCGGCTGTGAAATCAAGGGAGATACTGTCTGGGATTGGATGTGGCTTGGGTCTTCATTGGCCAATTTTTTCGTAGCACATAAAATGATACCCTGACCCACTACATCGGTTTGAGCTTCAGATCTATTCAAGTGTGGCAACTCAGAATGTTCCTGATTAGGAGATTCCTGAAATTGTGCTGACGGATCAAGTGTGGCAAAATCATGAGTGGCCATGTATGCATAGTTAAGGTCCATCTCTTCGATCGTGGCAAATCGGCGGAGCTCCGGTGGCAGCGACTCCACTGTTTTCCCTCGGCAGAGATACCGAAGCACCCTAGTACTCATCAGTATGAGTTCAGTATCATCGTTGGTAATCTCATTATCCGACGAAGAAGAAGATGAGGGAGGTGGTTGTGGTCAGTAGTACACCTTTGGGTGCTTTGGAATGTCATCCACTGAATAGATCGGAGCCCTTTCGTAGGCTAGTGTGTGAACCTGCACCGTGTGGACCATACCTCCTACATGCATTACAAGCTCCGGTAGCACAAAACTGAGATCATCAACCCCCACCACAGCTGTCCAAGAGGCTATAGATGAAGGGTTTTTCGGCGCCACCGAACCAAGAAACACTCCAAAACGGCATACGGCTTGAGCAATGTATTTCTCTTTGAATAAAGGGGGTGGGATGTCAACCAGATTAATTAGGATCTTGTATGTCGGTATGCTAATTGATGCATTTTCTAGTGGTGTCCATGGCTGAAAGGAGAGTCCTTCATCCCATGCCTCTTGAGGTGTTGCGTTAATGAACGTGTCCGAAGCAAGGCCTTCTGGTAACATGATTAGAAAATGTGAGCCATATAGTTGAGAGACCTGTATCTCTTCCTTCATAACAAGCTTCGTGCGACAAGCATACTCACACACATTATCAACACTTAGTTCCCAACCAAAACCATCCGGTATGCATAACAACCGCCTGTTTGAGGCGGTCCATTTCTTCAAAGTATTCAGCATCTCTTGCTATGAAGCAATGCAACCGAAGAGGCCTCTCCTTTGGCATTTCTGGTGGACGGTATGGATACGAACCGGCAAGTAGTTCTTCAAATTTCAGTTCAGTTTGGGGTGGTTGCACCGACTTTGGGATTGATTTTTTGGGTGGTGGAGGCGGCAGAACAATTTCTTGTTTGCACTTCAATCCTATGTGGCCATACGCCTAGCAATGCCCACATATCTTTGGATTACGGCACTTAGTGGCCGAGTGGCCCGTGCGGCAGCATCGAAAACAACGTCCCCGCCATTCGGGGAAGGTATGGGAAGGAGGAAACCGAAGTCTCGAGGGGCTATGAGGAGATATGTAGAAGACAGAGGAAGAATTGGATGAAGGTGAATTAGGTTGTGTTAATGGTGATGAGATCTGCTCTCTAGTAGTCATGGTTTGAGGTTTGGGTGACCGGAGGAGAACTTCTGCATAAGTTGGTTTAGGGTAGGGGAGGTAAGGTTTAGCTTTTGGCGGTGCCGGTTGAGAGATTCTCCAGTTGGTGGGGTATGGCTTCTTCCTGCTTACTTGTTGCCATCCTTCTTGGTGTTCGCCGTTGTGGTTGCCAGAGATCGCCTTTGCTGTCGCCTCCATCGCTCTCCCCTGGACCTGTATCATTGGTGAAGTCCAATAATTTCTTTCTCTGTTACACGATAATCGTGAACAGATTTTTGCCGCCTTTTAATTAATATATCTAACGTCTCATTCAAGAACAAAAAAAAACATGTTGTAGATATAGAAAACACCTACAATCAAGTATATTATACAACAACTATGGGTTTCATTTCACAAAATAATGATTGTTTTTTTTTACCATTGGTCTATTGTTGACTTGCCATGCCTACCATTGTAACATCTCAATTTTTGTATATACGAAAAATTTATTTGACTGTAAATAAAATGTGTAGAAAGAGCAATATGAATGTCGAAGTATAATTATTAAATATGGTATTTCAATAATTTGAAAAAAAAAATGCTAGTAATACATATGAACACCAAAATGAGATGTTCAACTAGAAGACTACGAGACATGCCACAAAGTTTTTACAGGTATTATGGCTTTTGTCTGTGTCATTGGTAGTGTATGTATATATTTATAAGATTGTGCATGATAATAAAATTGCCTTGCGCTGACAACACAGCGGTTGTCGGCCCCATTATCAGGGTGTGATAACCATATAAAATCGTTGACACATTATGATAACAAGAATATTATGACAATATAAAATCGTTGACATATTATGATAACCATAATCTAATTATGATATAATGAACGCCACAAACAATAATTTCAAAATAACATGTCAGATAGCTTACAATCATGTATGTCATCCAAATACTGCTAATCACAACCAACTCCACAATAATTCATGAGATTATCAGACTACCCCACAATAGTCACAACCAACTCCAAAGTGAATATTGTATCTATCTTCATCTAGAAATCTATTCGCATATTTACTAATCATAAACAACTTTTTTTACCAGGATGAGCTGATTTTATTGCAGCCCCAAAAGGAGACTCTTTCTGCAATACAAAGTGGTGAATATAATTAGAAAAAGTATATACTGTAGAAAATTCCATAAGAATAAATCAAAATCAAAATCAAAATGTAAATAAAACCATATTGCCAAAATTAAATAGTTAATGCTATATAAGATAATGCATTTAAAGCATCTTCAATCAATTGTTTGGATTACTTATTTGATCACAAAACATTGATCCCCAAATAATGAGAATTAGACATCCTATTGAAGAAAGAACTAAATGGAACCCATTACCTCTCTAGTAACAGATAAAGACCCCTTTATGCTCATATATATTGATGGTACAACCAATTGATCGATTAAGGTAAACAGTACTGGCTTTCCTTTATGGCAAATACTTTTTTCTAGCTTCTTTTCAATAAAGCTTCAATTTCTCCAAGTATTGAATGTTCCCATGCCTGCATAGTAATGATAAGCATGTAAAGCTATAACAAGTCAAGTCTGAATTGAACATCTACTTTTTGCATCTATTTATTTTTCTATTGGCTTTTTAGGACTGAATTTTATCGTAGGAGCATACATTTGTCTAGTGCTAGATTCTGTCATTAACTCTATAAGAATATACCTTATATATAGATAGAGTATTTAATCAAAGAAAGGATGAAAACATCAATCTTAATTAATACGTCAAATTAAGGCCAATTATCTACTCATTTTGATGTTTGGAGGTATCAAATTGGTCACTTTGAACAGTCATTTGCATAGACAGTTATTTATATGTTTATTTCGTTGACAAATGAAACCATATGTCCCATGTTTCCTATTAACGTATAAAATAAGTTCTCCATAACTCTAAATCAGAAAACATAGTCAAAGTTCAAGATTTCTAATAAAAAAAAGTTCAAGACTTCAAATATCTTGTGATAAGTTTTGCATGATTATTTTGGATGAAATGTGTGACATTCATGCATAACATATGCATTACATCAATAAAGATTATATAAATAAGTAGAAAATACCTAAATAAATGTGAAAAATATTAAATTGCCAAAACACAATAATATATTGTGATTTTAGAGAAAATCAAAATGCTAATATGTTAATTATGATTTGAACAAAAAAATGCATATTTATTGTGCTCTAATATAGTTTTAGGACTCTTAACAAGAAATGAGAAGTTATAATGCGTACCATATGTTAGATTAGTTTATCAAATTTGTGGTTTTTTATAATTTTTAAAATGAATATTTAATTTAGTAAATTTTTTTTTAACTGGTATTGATATCGTTTTAAAATGCTGGTACTTTTATTGCTTTTGTTATCATTTTTGGTGGAAAATTAAAACAAGAATAAGTACTAATTGCAAAAGATTTAGTTCTTTGGGCTATCTAGTGAGCTAGTAAATGTTGTATCAATCACAATAAGGGGATTATTTTAAGGTCTACATATAAATTTGAAATCCTATTTGAGCGCCCATATATTTGCCTTATGTAAGTGGATTATTTTAGGTTAATAGACATATTAGAGTTTTATTTTATTATTATTTTATTTTTTTTATTTTTGTTAAATTAGTAGAGTTCAGTACAAAAACAAATATTTTTTCTGCGATAACATGTGTAGCTTTATTTAATTATTTCTAAGAAATGAAAGCAAATCCAACATATACCAACTGATTAATTAACAAAACAGTAACTAGATGTGTTGCTATAATTCGATTACCGAGTACCAAACCAGATCCAATTAATTTAGATAGAATATTATATTACCGTTTAAATTATGAATACAGTTACGAAATTACTATTTAAATATCCATTGAGGGTCCAAACCATATCGTATTTAACTAGAATTGTTTTGGAAGACAAAGTCTTCTATTAAATAATTTAAATATATCATAATTTATAAATGTATTAATTTTTTAAAGATATAAAGTAGATATACTATATTAAGAGTTAAATTGACACGAAAATATTATAGATAATAAACTGGATATGCGTTCACAATTTCATATGATCGATGTATGTTATGGATGTATAATTTCGAGAAACGTGCTGCTACTATTAAAGAGGAACCTACTCGAAGGATTGACCATTTATTTTTTCTAAAAATATTAATAGTTATTTGCATTTCTTAGATTAATATTTATGTTTCTTTTTTTCTATGTTTACATTTCCTTATTTATATTTGTTTAGGGAGAACTTAGCTATCTCCCGTAATAATCCCTCATTTATCCTCCAGTCATTAACTATCTGGATAACTACTAACTACATATGGGGACCACTTACTATTTGGGGACCATCTAATATTTGAAAAATTTTAAAACTAGTGCGCACAAGTATTCATGTATAATGTATCAAGTATTCATCTATAACACATCAAGTATTCATATCTAATATTGCAAGTATTTTTTTTAATAAAAAATGGACACGTTTTTAGAGGTGGTTTTTTTTTTCCTGTTCAATCTAATCAATATTTCTGACGATTGGTGAAGAATTTTGTAAATCTAAAACTACGAATGTTTTCTACATAATTTTATCTTTCAAATGAGATCCATGATGACGTACTTTCGAGTTGTTCGTTGCACAAGTATTCATCCTCATCGAGAAAGTATTCATTCTCGTCGTGCAAGTGCAAATATAAAAACTGGACACATCACTTATCCATCTTTTACACATTTTTAGAGGTGAATTTTTTCATTCGTTCAATCTAATCAATATTTCTGACAATAGGTGAGAAATTTTGCAATTCTAAAATCATGAATGTTTTCTACATAATCTTATCTTTCAAATGAGATCCATAATGACATACTTTGGAGTTGTCCATTGCACAAGTATTAATCCCTTATAGAGAAAGTATTCATCCTCGTTGTGCAAGTACAAATTAAAAACTGGACACATCACTCATCCATATTTTACACGTTTTTAGAGGAGGATTTTTTTTGTTCGTTCAATCTAATCAATATTTCTGACGATCTATGAGGAATTTTGCAAATCTAAAATCAGGAGAGTTTTCTACACAATTTTATCTTTCAAATGAGATCTATAATGACATACTTTTGAGTTGTCCGTGACACAAGTATTCATCACTCATTGAGAAAGTATTCATCCTCATCGTGCAAGTGTAAATATAAAAGCAAGACACATTACTCATCCATCTTTTACACGTTTTTAGATGTGAGTTTTTTTTTCTCCGTTCAATCTAACCAATATTTCTGACGATTTGTGAGAAATTTTGAAAATCTAAAACCACGAACATCTTCTACACAATTTTATCTTTCCAATGAGATCCATGATGACATACTTTCGAGTTGTCTGTTGCAAGTATTCATCTCTCGTCACTCAAGTATTCATTCCTCATCGAGAAAGTATTAATTCCCGTCTTGCAAGTGTAAATAGTTCATGTATTACGAGTATTACAAGCATATGTGAATACCTTGATTAATTTTACAAGAGTAGCCAAATAGTATTAAACATTGCTTTATTGCCTTCTAGATCAATTTTATTTTTTGGAAATAAAAAATAGTTGTCATATGTTTCACTGTCGAAACAAAAATAATATATCAAATTTTACAAATTATGTAATTAAAATGTTACATACAAAAACAATATTTTAAAGAAACAAAACATACTTCATTAAAGTATTCATACATATACATTGAAGTATTCACACATAAGATATCAAGTCTTCATCCATATATGTTGAAATATTCAAACCTAAGATATCAAGTATTCATACCTAAGACATCAAGTATTCACTCATACACATCTATTTTTTTAAAATTTATTTTTCTGTCATTTCTTAGTACTTAGTACGCATTGATATAATTCACCATTAATGAATATTTATTTTTTTTTCAAATAACTCGCTACTGCATGAGCAAGAGAAATATAGACACGAAAGGTGAATACTCCATGCATCAAGTATTTGTATCTAACAAATTATATTATTATTTTTCCATATGGCACTGGATGATATTTGATAGTATTAATTTCAAGTATTGCAAGTATTCATACATCGTCAAACAAATATAAACAGTTCATGCATCAAGTATTTGTATCTAACAAATTATATTATTATTTTTCCATATGGCACTGGATGATATTTGATAGTATTAATTTCAAGTATTGCAAGTATTCATACATCGTCAAACAAATATAAACAGTTCATGCATCAAGTGTTTGTATTTAACAAATTCTATTAATTTTTCTAATAGAAAAATAAAGCTAGCTAGAACAGAAATACAATTTAAATTCTCATGCAAAATTTCAGATATTGAGAGAGATCCACTCACCAAGTTAAATGCATCAGCACCTCTGACTTCATTCAATTATCCAATTGATTAAGCTCCAAGTTAAATGCATCAGCATCTCTTCTATATTTGTGTTTATAATAAAAGAAAACAATGGATAAATGAGATCCATGATCACATACTTTTGAGTTGTTCATTGCATAAGTATTCATCTCTCGTCACACAAGTATTCATACCTCATCAAGCAAGTGTAAATAAAAAAGTTAGACACATCACTCATTCATCTTTTACACGTTTTTAGGGGTGGTTTTTATTTTTTCTGTTAAATCCAACCAATATTTATGATGATCTGTGAGAAATTTTACAAATCTAAAACTACAAATGTCTTCTACATAATTTTATATTTCAAATAAGATCTATGATGACATATTTTCGAGTTGTCCATTGCACAAGTATTCATATTTTATCACACAAGTATTCGTACATAATCGAGAAAATATTCATTCTCATCGTGCAAGTATAAATAATTCATGTATCCAAAATATTACAAGCATATGTGCATATCTCAATTAATTTTACAAGAGCAGCCGAATAGTATTGAACATTGCTTTATTGCTTTCTAGTTCAATTTTATTTTTTGAAAATAAAAAATAGTTGCCACACAAAAATAATCTATTAAAGTTTACAAATCATGTAATTGAAATGTTACAAGAAAAAATATTTAAAAGAAACAAAACATAATTCATTGAAGTATTCATACATAAGATATCAAGTATTTATACATATACGCTGAAATATGTATATCTAAGATATCAAGTATCCATTTATATACATTGAAGTATTCAACTACAAAAAAAAAAAAAAAATCAATCCAACCTATTTTATATTAGCAAAAAAAAATAGTAAAAAATATTTGTGCAAAAGCAGAATATTATTTTCCAACCAAAACATAATTTATTGACAATTCCTTCAATTAGACAACATCACAACACCAAAACAAAACTGAGCAACACTAGAAGCCGAGTAGACCAAAGTGATTCCAAAGGCTCTCACAGGGTATTGCAACTTCAATCTAAATGTATTTGCCAATATTTTTTCTGACACTGATTCCACAATTCTTGCAAGGCAGATGTACCAGAAATTGAAAGCAAGTGCCAAGAGGCACATCAATTACATGCCTCCAATCAGCAAATCCTCTGATCCAATTTCAAAACACAAATCCATATCATATCATCAAAGTTCCAACATTCACTTAGATCCTCTAACATAATACAAGACGTGAGGTTAATTTTTCTCAATTACAGGAAATAAATCTTCTTGGTGTGAGTTTGATCTTAGAAATGTTTTCATTTGAGTTTGCTTCACAGATCTCTTCTAATGCTCTTTCCCATACCGATCTGGATCTGGCAAAATCCTTCAGGCTCTCCTCCCATTGCGTGTACTTCCCCCAAACCAAGATATTTCGCCTGATCCTTTTAATCACATCCTCGTACTCCTTTCTCTTTCTCAAGTGGGATCAGTGATTAGCCGAAGGAGGAGAGGAGGAGAGGTCGGTACAATGGAAGGAGGTTAACCGGCGGATGGTTAACCAGTAGATATGACGGCCACCGTGGAAGTATAGGTTAGAGTCAGCAGATAGGAAGAGAGAGGCGATGCGGTCTGGGTTGAGCTCACGGCGAATGGCAGCTTTCAGGCACATTATCTGATTGGAGGAGGCTGGTGCGGGTGCCAGTGCCGGTGTCGGTCGGAAGTGGTAGAGTAGAGACGAGGGAGGAAGTAATGATAGTGGTGGAGACTAGGGTTCAGGCGAGAGTTGCTACCATTATCGTAACTTTTAGGAATTTGGAGTCAAGAGTTGGATTGAAACGTGTTTAACGTGATCGCTAAGATTCTATTTTTGATTGGGAAAGAGAGAGACGGTAAGATGGGTTGTTAGCAACTTCGACAGTTTTGACTGGATTAGGCCGTTGGACCGTTGGGGGATAGAACGGGGATATTATAATTACCCATTTGTTTATTTCTATTTACAAATTAATCCATTCTTATGGCCTATAAAAAAATATCTTTTGATATCAATATATTTTTTTGAGAGTGATTTATTCTCGCTTTTGTTATTCAGCATTTTTCTTTGTTTCTAATTCCACTAAACTCTTCTCGAGACCCATCACTATTGGAGTCGAGATTCGGAACCAAGACTGCGTCACTAGGGTTTTCCTAAGTTCACTAAGTCCTTTTGTGAATTCAATTTTAAAATCTATCGGATTGGCTTCAAACAATAAATCCAAACCGTTGAAATCCTTCTATCTTATGAGTTTAGGATTTATGGTCTAGGGTTTAGGGTTTTTTCTATATAATTAAATGAGTCGAAAATGATTAAATAAATGTGAAAAAAACTAAATTGACAAAACAAAATAATACCTGAAATGTTAGAGAAAATCAAAATATTTATATTTACAGTCCTTAAAATATTAATAAATAAATTAATATATTTGTCTTGATATTATTAGTTGGTAGCACATATTTCAAAAGAAATATATATTAAAGATATTAAAAAAATAATTATTCGCTTGTTTGTATAATTTTTATTTGAACAAATAGTAGCTAGTAGATTCTAAATTAATAAGAAAAAACTTAACAATACTTAACTAGTGTACATTATCGTAGATACACAGTTTGTAACAATTATATTAGGCGATTTTAAATATATGCATGTTTGTAATATTAGTTTGCAAAAATCACCACATTATAATTAGAGCCTTTGTAATATTAGTTTGAGTTGTGTGCTAAGGTTCTATATATTTAGTGTGAAATAAAAATACTTCAGTACTATGGATTTCAATTTTGAAAATTTGAAAATTGGAATTAAAATATTTCATTTAATCGCTCTTGCCATCTACACTTTATATTTTTATTGGAGATCAAATTTTATATTTTTTTAGAATTTTAAACTATTATATATTGATGTATAACTCAATTTTTTGGTACTTTGATATGAATTGTCCATGCCAGTTTTTAAATAATATAATTATGTGTTTATATCAATTCATTTGCATTTTTCTAAAGTATCCAACAATTCATACAGTAACTGAAATAAGTTTCGTGCATTAATTATACAATTCTAAAAAAAACTCTAAAACAATAAAATAATAAAAGGACATAAAATATGTTTGCTAAAAAAAGAATATTGAAAGAAAAATTAGCAGAGACTAAAAAAGAAATAATATTAATTTCTATAATATATTTTGTAATTACAAATCAAAATTTTTATAGCACTACTCCAAGAAATTAATGAATTCATATCACCTATCACATAAGGTAACAAATATATTTCTGTATCGATCTTGATCGACCGATCAGGATCCCCATGAATATTAAAGATATCCCATGCATTTCATCTCGGCCAAGATTGATTCGGATTCAGATCGAATGGTACGGATTTAAACAAAAATATTTTGTTACCTCCAAGGATATATATGGGCTCGAGCTTGTCTCTAATTAAATAAAATTATACTACATTAAATCATTAAATTATTGAATTATTCAGTGTTCTAATCTTTTAAGTTTCTTACTCCGTGTGGGTCGTTGTTTGTCAAATACTACACCATGAAATAAATGGTTTAAAAAAAATGAGAGCGGTGTATAAAAAGAGGCGGGGAGGCTTGGCGAATTCATATCAATAATTTTATTTAGATCTAAACCGTCCGATCAGAATCTGCACACATATTAAGGCCATGCCCGAATAATTAAGGAGACGGATTTGCCTGGATTCTGATCGAATGGTGCGGATCTAGGCAGCAATATCCTGTTACCTCCAAGGGGTGGTTGGACTCTGTAGATGTGAGCTGAAAAAGTTTTAGAAGACGCTGGATTCTCTATGGCATGGATTACTTTCCAAACGTGTAATTAATGCTAGGGCAGGGCCCAACTTACAGTGGCCCGGAAAAAAAGTTGGGCCACACCAATGCAATTGCAAAATATTTACTTTTATGGGCCACATTTAGTGTACAATTTTGGAGACTGAAACCTTCAAATTTGAGGCGAGAATCGTAGGCTTAATTTAAACCTTACAAAAAAAATCGTTGCCTTAATTTAAGCCACATAAGTCATGTCATGCTTTATTGCATGCCACCAAATCATCATAAATGAATCTATCATACATAATGTATTACTTCTCACATGTACATTGTGAATGAACTTTTATATTATCAATTATATATAGTTGTATTTAAATAATATGTAATAACAACGTATATATTTTGCTTATATGTAATATTATTTGCAATTGGAGCCTTTTAAAATTTTGAACAAACCCTATAAAATAATGTACACATGTTATTTGTTGCATGCAATTAACTAATATATCAAATGATCTAATTAATATATTTACCAATTATTTAATTCTTTTGCAAAAATTAGTTTACTAAGATAATGTAGAAAATCAACATTATTTTAGTGAAATGATTAGTTCCGGTATTATTGGATGATATATTCGAATTTTCTGAATTATTTGCATTCAACTAATTAATATGTTCTTCAAGTAGTGCAATTTTGTCAAAATACTTATTACATACATGGCACATAGCAATTATGTAAGATTTAATTTAATTTGTTATTTTTTAAATGATTTTTTTATTCCATTTTGCTCTATTGCCTTCAATTAATTCCTATTAAATATTAATTTCCAACAACGTTGTTGTAAATGACTTGTTTGATCTCTCTATAATAATTTTTTGTTCTGTTTTCGTATTAAATAACGATAAAATCTTTTCTTTTTATTTCTTAAATGCGTAATCATGCATCTCAAGAGGCCCCCCTATGTAAAATCTCCTGTGCTAACTGCATAAGACACTCTCAACTTTAACTGATGAATTCCGACCAAAAAAAATAAAGGACTTAGTAATGTCCATAATAATATGTAGTGACGAGTATTTCATAAAAAAATAATAATAATAACGATTAAATAAGAAGGCCTATAATTACCATTTACAATCATGCATATATACTATACCGAATCAATAAGCTAGGGAAGAGTAGGGTTAAAATGCACCATTAGTTTTGTGTCTCAATTATATCTCACATCTCTATCTCCGTTTATAAAGTTCAAACAGTAGATCTGAACCGCTCAACGTGATGTACATATTAAAATGTGCTTAGAGACCAAATTTTATATTGTTTGGAATTATTTTACTATTTTTTTAGATAGGTACAAAATCACTGTTTTTGGATGGTCCAGATGCAGTGATTTTGTACCTATCTAACAAAATAGCAAAACAATTCCAAAAAATATAAAATTTGGTCTTTAAGCACATTTTGATATGCATATCATGTTGAATGGTTCGGATCGACTGTTTGAACTTTGTAAACGGAAATAGAGATGTGAAGTGTGATTGAGACACAAAACCAATGATGCATTTTATTGAATGAATTCCTATCCGTACATAGTATTGTAGTAAAGTGTTGTATAATTATGTACCTCCTAGATATCTTTTGCCTGAATTCAAATCCGTTGAAATTCTAAAGAGAATTTCAGCAAATCCGGATCCCTCTCGCCTAACAACAAACAACAAACCCAATTCTGCTCATTACAATATATAGCCCCTCAGTTATATATGTCTAAATTACAATTGTCACCTCCTATCTCCTCAATATATAATTTGTTTTGAACTTTGTCAAGATATAATCACTAGTGGAGAACTTGGAATTAGTGTCGGCTGTTTATGGGTATTAGTGTCGGACATTAGGCAACACTAATCGGACTGATACTAATACTTTGCAAATAGCCGACACTAAAAGTAAGGCATTAGTGTCGGCTATTTATTAAATGGCCGACACTAATACTAACTTTTAGTGTCGGTTATTTATTAAAAAGCCGACACTAATAAGTATTAGTGTCGGCCATTTAATAAATAGCCGACACTAATACTTATTAGTGTTGGCTTTTTAATAAATAGCCGACACTAATGTTTTTTTTTTTTTTTTAAAAATAAATTTCAAAAATTCACTATAAATCATAGAAAATTCTAAAAATGAAAACTTTTGTTCTGGAATGCTCATATATTTTTGCTGAACTATATATAAAACAAAGATATCAAATAATTCATCATAATTTACAAATAACACTCATTAAATAAAATATCATCCAAATTGTTCATTTATTGTTATCATACAAACTCTAAAACAGACAATACATAAAAGATACATAAAAGACCCTAAATAAAATATCATACAAACCCTAAAACAGAAAATACATAAAAGATACATAAAAGACCCTAAAAACTCTAAAATTATAAAGACTATACCAAAAGTCCATGAAGGAAGACTCGGATCGCAAATCTGAGCCCACGAATGGGCGAAACCAATCATGGATTGGTTTCAGATCCGGTTTTGGGCTGTGGAGTTCCTGTCAAAATTTCAGCCCGATCCGACGGACGGATCAAAAGTTACGCCCCTTTTTGTGAAGCATGCGCAGGACCATATCGGAGAGAAGCGTGAAGCGAAGTGAAGTTCCTGTGGAGTTCCTATCACATCTTCTGGTATTCGCCTAGAAGAAGCAGCTAGGTTTGAGAAGATCAGATCGGAGAGAAGCGTGTGTTTTTAAACCCTAGGCGTGCGTTTGAAAGAGGTGCGCGGGACTTAAAATGAAATTTTTTTAGCTTTAGTGTCGGCTGTTTATAAATAGGCGACACTAATAACTGAGAATTAGTGTCGGCTTTTTATAAACAGCCGACACTAATTGTTAAGTATTAGTGTCAGTTGTTTATAAACAGCCGATACTAATACATTAGTGTCGGCTGTTTATAAACAGCCGACACTAATTCTCAGTTATTAGTGTCGCCTACATATAAATAGCCGACACTAATATTAGTGTCGGTTTTTTGTAAACGACCGATACTAAAGTATTAGTGTCGGTTTTTTAAGGCGACACTAATTGTATGTTCTCCACTAGTGAATATATATGATTTTTTGGCATCAATAGCCCGTACGTAGGCATGCATGTTAAGATATAAATTCCTGAACATTTTATATATATACACAAAAAATCAATTCTATCCATCTGGACTTGTCAAACTAGAACACATGCTATTTTGTTGCGCTAATTTTTGTTCATTTGTGCAGTAAGTCGAATTTTAGAATTAATCAGATAAATTGATCACCACAGTACTTTGATTCGTTGAGACTAAAACCATGCTATTTTTTTTTTTTTTCAAATCAAGAGTAATAAATGGGCTTAACTGTTGCAATTCCAGAAAATGCTCAAGGTATGCTGTGACGTGCTGTGACTAGTCATGCCATAACTTGAGTAACGTGTTGTGCCATGCTACAGTTATGTAATATTTTTAAGTTCATATATACTATGCCATGACTGAATTCAAAAGAATCGTCACGGCACGTTCGTGATGCCGTAACTAGTCACGTATGTCACATTTAATTATTTTTTTCATAATTTAAGTTAGTTCATTCAAGATTTACTATTCAACAAAGATCTAATGGTTCTAATTACACGTGACTCGTACTACCACATGACATATCATGGCGTGACATATAGTATCACTCCGTGACTTATTATTATGAGGATCTCTGATCAACTCTGGAGTACATAATCAATATAGCAGTCCCCTCAATATATATATATATATAATTTGTTTTCAACTTTGTGATCATGATATAAATTGCTCAACTTATAATCTGACATCGGGCTTAGTGGGTCTGTTTCTTGATTTTATTACATGGATATAATTGAAACTATGCTCATATTATTTGTATGTATAATATGATCATGCCAGATGTGACATTCTTAGGACGTAGTTAATCAGTTTTATTTATTACAGCATTCATGAAATTATCCATGAAGATAATACGAACTGAGAAACGACATGTATTTATTTGGATAATTTCATATGAGTATTCGTTAGAGATTAAGTAGATGTATAGCGTTAATTATTGGATTGCTATGAAGCATAATCAATGAATCAAAGATAGTTAGTCAATTTGTTAGAGATTGCTTTGACCACTGTCAAAGACAGAAGGATAAAATGTTAGACTGTTAGGTAAGTTATCAAAGTATTACCTTTTGTTAAACACAGTATATCAGGTTATACATAGCCATCAATTGTTGTATATGTACAAAACACACAATATGATAAGAATATATATTCACTTTATAATCCAGTGCTTTTCTACAATTTATAGTATTTTTCTTCACACTATTTACTGAAACAAAGCAAAATTTG
This sequence comes from Carex pumila, assembly GCA_033356055.1. Taxonomy (NCBI): domain Eukaryota; kingdom Viridiplantae; phylum Streptophyta; class Magnoliopsida; order Poales; family Cyperaceae; genus Carex; species Carex pumila. Next base: position 26,164 of record JARJHM010000773.1, on the reverse strand, counting down.
TACTATAATCTCTCTGGTGAAAGCCTACAAGAATCTTCACGCTTCGAGTCTCTCCTCCTAGCACTGCAAAAGTAGCAGCATGCCTATCAATTAAGTTTGAAGTTTAATTAATAATAAAAGATTTAAAAAATGAAAGCAAGTGTACCTACTTTGGCAATTCTCCTCGAGTACTTGAGATGAATAAATAACCAATTCAATAGATGAACTAGTTTTCATCTTTAATGCATATCTCCTAGAATCTAACTCCCTGATAAGAGCACTTTAAGATAGACCTGTAAAACGTTTAAAAAAATTATTAATTAGCATGACCACAATTGGATTTCATTTCTACTTGAACTTGTTTGGGACTGAAGGCTTGGTTGTTGTTGTTGTATTATGACCACAAAAGAAAAACAAAGCTATCCCGCTTTGTAATCGGTTTCCTATATAGCTTGTTAAACTCAGATGATCTGTGCTGGTACAATCTGATTATTCCGGTACTAGTAAGATTGTTAAACTCAATGTCCATAACATATTTCAAACATTGTTCACAGTTATTAATTGCGATCTTTCTACTTAAAAAATTATTGATTTTCTAAAATTTTCACATTTGAATTTTACATTACCAAAAAAAAGGATGTTAAAAATATTTTCAAATATGTTCACAGGATGTTTCAAGCATTGTCAGTGAACCAAAATATAAAAGATCGCAATCATCACTTGCGAACTTTCTATTTTATAAAAAAACAATCCTAAACTCTTTACATTTGAATTTTAAATTACCAAAACAAAATGATACATTTTTTAAACATGTTCATAGGATGTTTCAAGCATTGTCTGTGAACCAAAATATAATAGATCGCAGTCTTTAATTGCGATATTTCTATTTTATAAAAAAAATTCCCAAACTCCTCATATTTTAATTTTACATTACCGAAACACTAAAAAATGATCTAGAAAGACATAAAATTCGAAGCTATCTACCTCCAAAATTGGATTTTAACTCTCTTTTTTTGAAAGAGAAAAGAAATCCATACCGAATTCATCTACCTCAAATTTGGACAAAGTGATATAATTTCAATTTATGTTATCTTCAGAGATAATTTCATGTATGAACGTATATATGTCACAATAAAAAAAACTAGTTATGTTCTTCTCAAAATATATGCAAAAATATCACATGGCACATGGTACACATTATAACTGAGGGAAAAAAAGAAGAGATTTTAAAGTACATACCTGGAGAGTTGAGAGAAGATTATGAGAATTTCTCCATATTTCCTAAACTACTCATGCCGATTAGAATAATGTCAATTTTTTTTGCATTTGTGTTTACACATGACGGGACCATTTGTGTTGCCCTATAAAAACAATGTAGAAAGAATGAAGTTAACAAATTATAAAATCTACTAATTAGATAATGATACAAAATGAATAATGTTGCAACATGCTTGAACAATACATAACAAATGTTCTCCTAATTTTTTTTGTACCTGTTCGGCAGCATGGCTTAAAGCTCCTTAGCCTTCCTTACTGTCTTAAGTGGGTCGAACAGTGGTTCCTTAGACGGGCTTAAAGCCCGTCTCCTTAGAGCTCCTTAGATCAAAACGTTAAGTCGAGCATCTGCCTTCCTTAAGAAAATGACCTCCTTAGGGCTCATTTTAATCCTTTTTTTACTGTTTTACCCCGCATCTTTCAATTGTTTATATTTTTTATCGTCTCTCTCTTCTCCTTTCTTGCACGCTTCCCAAGTCACGCAAAAACGAAAATCGTTTCTCCTAGCCTCCGTCGCGATCTCACTGGCAATGAACTCATTATTTTGATACCACAGGGAGCTTCACATTAAGGTGATCTTCAAGTTGAGATCCATTTTGATTACTTTTGTTGCACCTTTCGCATTTTCGTTGGACGATTTGGTGTAGGAGGCAGAGACGAGACAGAGCCACCACCCCTTGCTCCGCCGTCTGCTTGTGAACTCCGAGGTTGGTCAGTATGTGAGTTAATTTATATATGCAAGGCTTGCTGCCTTTTGTATTGTTCTGTCAACGATCGCTTGATGAATGCAATTTCCTTGCTTTGAATGAAATTTAAATGTGCAATTTCCTTGTTTTTTGTTGTTTTGTGAATGATTGCTGCCTCTTTGGTTTGAATGAATTGAAATGAAGACATGGTTTCATGGCCAAATTAGCTTGATTTTCTTTGCTTTTTAGGTTGTCTTGTTTGATCGATAAGTTGAGGGACTGTAGAAATCTTGTACCAGGCCGGTACTAACCTTGTTTGGATTCTGGTATCATTTTTGTAGTGTCAGGATCCAATTAGCGAAATGCAAAAAATTATCATCAGATTTTCATTTCGTACTTTAAATTTCTCAATGATTTTTTTCCTTAAGAATTTGGTTATTATGCAATATTCAAACTCAGTTTCTTAAGTTTGTAACCTCAGATTTTTATATAAGAAGGTATTTCACTAGTTGTATGAACAAACAAAGAAGTTGAGGATAATTTAGTCTTTCTGTTTATTTTATAGTAAAGTACATTTTTTATTCACACATTCTACATGCTTAATCCAGTGTGTTGTTGCCGAACACTCACTCCTTAGTGAGGCTTAAATTGTTAAGCTTCAATGTCTTAATCCATGCTGCCGAACACCCTCTTTAAGCTTATACAGACAAAATTGGGACAACTAATAAAGAGAAAACCAGTACCAGTAAAACTAATGACTCATTTTATTTTAAGATATAGAGGGAGTAAAGTGGTATCAATTGTTACCATTTAACCTAAGATTTATGAAATATTCTACCATCATTATTCAAAGAATTTTCTTAAAAATATTTCAAACCAAACCAAACCATATGTATATGCGCACACACTACACACAATTGTAATTTTCAAGTAGATTTCCTTATTTATATTGAGAAACTTCTATGCATTAAATAATTTTAAGTTTAATTAATATATACAATATTTTGTAACAAGGACAACCATATGCATGTGTGCTTTATGAAAAAAAATGTCGAAGTATATATATATTGTATGGTCTTGCACAGATATTCTTGGTGGCAAGAAATCTGAAATAATCATTCCTAGTATAACTAATCTTTCAATTTGTAATATATAAGTTTAGGAAAAAAAAATGATTGATTGAGAGCTAAAAACAAAGACTTGTGTTAAGAGAGAATAATGATGAAATTAATTGATAATCTGAGTGAAAGGGACACATACCTTACGGTTTTCTCCTTAAGAATAACCAAGGAAGTGAAGAGAAATCTTGAATTATAAAAAAAAATGGAACTATTAAATATAAATTTGAGAGAGGAATTGATCCATAAAAATGTTTTGTCTAGTGTTGCGCCGCATAGATAAATGCTAATGAAGGGTTGGTATACCTCAATACCTAGTTGAGGTTATATTTATATGTAAAATAATGGCAGTCTACCGAGTCATGCACCGAGAGGTTTTATCCTTTCCTCTCGTGTGATTATACCACGTGCACCTAAAATTTTGTAGGGAATATTTAATTTTCTAGAAAATGCATGAATGTCAATGAGTATATTGTATCCTCAAAATTAAATGATTTTGGCAGTTTTCTTTTATTTATCAGATATCAATAAAATTCAATGAATATAATATTCATGTGATATTTAAAAAAGAAAGAGAGAGAGAAAATAGTAAAAAAAAAAAAAAATCGAAAATAGCACGCCCTCTTTTTAAAAGTGTCGGTTGGGTGCAATTGAATTTTGGTACAAAGTGGCTCAAATTCTCTCTAGCCTGAGAATAATGTAAGCTTCAGTAACTCAACAGGAAGGAATTAATTTGTGTGTTTCTTCGGTGGTGGTTAATGCCATTTGTGAAATAATTAATTGTAGGGGTGTAAAAAATACTGTTGACCCACCCGACCTATCTGACCCGTTCGATCTGACTCGTATTTTACTGGGTTGAGATGTTACTGGGTCGGATATGGGTTGGATTTTGACAAACCCGCTATTCTGGGTTGGGTCATGAGTTTGCTCTTAATAACCCGTTTATTTCCGGACCCGGCCTCAAACCTATGTGAAGGAATAATTTATTCAGTTTGACCCACTACATGAAATAAATCACATAAGATCTCTGTTGAAAGGACGAGTGTTGTGTTTACTGTTTAGGCTGAATTCGCATCCTCTGAGATATCTCATATTTTGCGTGACTTTTTGGAAAATCTCAACTGTTCAAATACTTTCTGCATGAATCTCAAAGCTTAAACAATACTAGGCCCCTATGTTATCCTGAATAGGCACCGGACACGTAGGTCACTCAAAATATGAGATATCTCAAGGGATGCAGACTCGTTTAAGCTTTGATAAAAATCACAGAAGATATCTATTGAAAGGATGATTCACTGCATGAATTTGAATTGTTATGTTTTTTTTATTTCATGAATTTTATATGTGATTGTTATATGTCGTTGTCTTTTTTTTTTAGGATATTACATTCTGGATATGTTTTTTTTGTTATGAATGTTATATGTTAAATTATTTTTATTTTATTTGTCTGTCACTTTTGTTTGTACCTAGTTTTAATAAAAATAGTGAAAAGATATATAATAGATTTTCGATCAAAATTATAACCCGTTTAATCCGTCTAACCCGCATGACCCGTAATAACCCGTATATAAAAAAATAGATGGGTTGGGTTAGGTTATGGGTGGGTCGAGTAAATAATTTTTTTAACCCGATGTAATCGGGTTGGGTTCAAATTTTAATAAAATATCTTTGACCCGTCCGTTGTACACCCCTAATTAATTGGAAAATGCTGTGTACTAATTAACTCCTCTTCCAAAAGTCTGTTGGGAAACTTGTGTACCAACGCATCTTTCAATCAATTGGGAATTTTCCTCTTCAACATATATATGACTACAAAACTTATTAAAATATTAAAACATTAATTCATGCCTCAACAACACTACATGCAGAAAAGAAGCACTCATAGTTAATTAATTTTACAAAATATATTTGTTCCACACCAAAGTTATTAAAATATCCATAAACTATAAAAACCTACTATCCTTATCAACAGAGCAATTACTGCTGCGTCTTCTAGTCATACTGACCACAGTATAGCTAGGGTCACGAAGTAAAAAAAACAGTTCAAGAACAAAAACAAATTAGATCCCCAAACATAGGAGTCCAACATGGGAAACTGAATAGCAATTTGGCTTCTTGTTTGCTTTCGTTCTTTTTTAGAAAAAATAAATTTTATTATCGTCCGAAATTTTGCCGGGGAGCCTGTTTTCCGGAGAGTATCTACTGTGCGGGAAAAGAACCATATTGCAATAGCAGTAATGATGGACTTGGTGGCAACTAAACCTTCACCCAGTGCTGCTGTTACGGCAATGATAAAAGCCAATTGCATAGTGAATAGGGATATCCACAAGAAATATAAGGACCAAGAAAAGCAAGTCCAAGAGGTCCTGTTACTAACCGTCTTTGCAACCACGAGCAACATTGTTGCACCCACCGAGGTTGACATGGCAATAGTGTCGAGTACGAGGAAGATGCTGTATTGCTTTTCCTGACGGAGGTTTGCTACTCCGTTGCCACTGTACCCTCCCGGAACATTGAAAGCAGCAGAGAATGCAATTGTAGCGATTAAAACGGAAACAATTATCAAATTCTTGGAAACTTTGTCTATCCATTTTGTTGTTTCATCTTTCCAATCCTTCAGTACTTTGTCTTGTCGTCGAGGACTAAAAGTGGCTCCATAAGCAAACAGCGTAACTACAGCACCTGCCTGTTCAAATAAACGTTACAACAAAACATTTTGTGCATTTTGATACTTATGATTTACGAGACAAAGTTCTTGTTAATTAGTAAAATTTATGTGTATTGCAGTTTTATACAAATATATGTATGCTAATTGATTCCCTAACTAAACCAGTCACATAGACACAACATCGAGGCCTTTTCTATGTAGCTCAAATGATAGCAAGCTACAAGAATCTGTCACTATCCGCGAGTAAAAAGTGATTATTTCCAAGGATATTGCTATTACTAACAGGAGCATTAGTGACCATACCGTCAGTAAAAAGCACTTTTACCCTCGCGGATACCCGAAGTTCATCCATTAGATAAATTACATGGTATAGAAATGCGAAAAAGAATGGAAACATGAATCAAAGATATGAGATTTTCTTTTGGTCATAAGCATATGGATCATAATTAAAAGCCTACAATATGTTTATTTCAAATAAAATAACAATATGAAAAGTTAGTAGGTGATAGCAGCTAGTATTTTTTTTTAGTGAAAGCCCTTAGGCTAATTAGTATTTTATTGTGTTCTAAGAATAAATATAACATATTGAAGATTTTACCATCAGGGAAAAACTTCTTAATGAAACAGCATTGTCTAGCGCCGTCTTGCCTTCATTATTCATTAGCGTTGTGTCCGCTTTGCTTACCTTTACAAAATGCAAAATTACTTCTGAAAAGCCATTCAAAGAGGCAAAGTGCAAGGGTGTGTTTCCTTCATTATCCCTCTCATTAACTAACTTTTTCAAATCCGGTTTCTTCGAAACAAGTTTAATTATGGAGATAATATTTGTAAAATCTTGACTATTAAGATTAATATCTCTTCCACCATGTTGAGCCACAATATGCAGGAAGTTCCGACCCTGGTTGTCACGAAGCTCAAATGAGTCCGGACAATAATCGATCATAGAAGAAATGACCAAATAATGATGCATTCGCGCCGCCACATGTAAAGGTGATGATCCATCTTGATCCTGAATGTAAACAGCTAAAGGGGTTTTATCCAAAATTGTTCTCACTACAGAGACATCTCCACTGGATGCCGCATAGTGAATGGGTGTGCTTCCTGTGGCATCCCTTTTATTCACCAATTCAGCTTTCCAATCAAGCAGCAAGGATGTTATTTCTGACAATAGAGTACTGAAAAGTTATCTTTCGTAGGAGCTTTTTACTAATTTGACTGATTGTTTAGAACAGTAGTATTCTTACCATGACTTTGTAGAACCGCAGCATGCAAAGCATTTTGATGGTTTGGTCCATCCACTGATGAGTGTGAATATTGTAGTATTTTTCTTACAATACCAATAGATTTTCTAACCACCGCAAGATACAAAGGTGACATGGAGGCACTATTCAACTCAATAGACAATGCCGGAGCCACTGTCATGAGTACTTCAACCACATCTTGATGACCATGCCGAGTCGCCTCATGTAGAACTGTATCTCCTTCGATGCTTCTTTTTGTGAGGACTTCATATGCCCCAATACCATACTCTTGAGCTAGAAATATAATAAGGGAAACAATGCGGCGGTTTCCTGCTCTTGCAGCCAGGTGCAGTGGTGTTTCATGCCTGGAATTTTGAGATAGTAAAAGAATATTGTCTCTCCTGATAATTTGTTCAACAAGTTCGACATGACCTTGCTCTGCAGCTATGTGGAGCACGGTGTTCTTTTCAGCGGTGACCTCCTGAAGCGTGCATAAACTGTCACCATGAAGCCCACACCCCCGTTTCCTGCTTGACATGTTTCTTCCTCTAGTGTCTTCCAACAGAACTGGTACACCTGTTAGATATGACAAATTAACCTCATGTAACAAATTAACTTTTGTAATAGAAACCTCATAATAATAACTATGACATTTATATTGATGCATATATATACCATGACCTTCATCAGGCATGCGAGTGGTCTCCTCTATCAGTCCTAGCAAACCATTGACACGATCGATGGATCCAGATACTGTGGCTCGATATAGATCAGGACACATAAAACTTCGCTGACTTCCCACTTCAAGAGGAACAATAGCTCCATTTTGCATGGTATCAAACAGTGGCTGATGCAGGCCTGCCAATCGTTCATCTCTCTCCGCTCGTTGCAATACTGGGACAATGAGATCTAGGTCTTCTAATTCACTTGCTCTCCTCACAGTACTGGCCATAAGTTCCTGATAGTTGGCAGACATGCTGCTAGAAAATTTTCCAGTACGAAAATGATAATTGATCAAGATTATATAAGAGAAAAAGAAATTGAACATCTTTATCTTCCTTTATATTGTTGAGACTTGAGATATGATCATTAATTAGTTAATTATATTTTTCTTCGAGTATATGTCTCCGAAGGTTATCCCTCAGCTGAAAGTTCATATATAATTACTTTCATGGACTTAAATATATTATCTTTCACCACCAACATTACTTTAATATCTAGCTTTTTTATGTCTCAAACTTGCTTCAATATTTCATTTTCTTTTGTTAATAAAATTCAGTAGACTAATTAACCCTAATTTTCGAAGAAAGAATCTACAATAGATTACACAAAATTTCAGCAATAAACTGGGTGGCTATGCCATCTTTGTTCAAAAAGAAAACAGAAAACTTGAAAGGTATATATTTTTTTGGTTTTTTGCTTGGGGTGAGGAACTTGTCCAAAGTCCTTTGGACCATCTTCGTTCAAAGAGATGCATACACCGCGTGATATAGACTGTTACCAATTAATTTAAATCGTGATTTAATTGGCATTTAATGATCTAATAAAGTCTTTCCATTTTCACAAAATCGTTGTAAATCCGACATACATTACTTAAAATATCATTATCCTACAAATGGAGGCTTCCATATTGCTCGATTTCTCATATCCTATACTTCTCATTCAAGCAATTTATTTTCTTTAAAAATTCAAAAAAAAAAAAAACTAATATTAAAAAACAATTTAGTATCGTAAATTTATAAATTTGATATATGATAATAGAAATTTCTTCTATGAAAGATAAATTTAATTATCCATACTAATTATTATGAATTACAAAGATTGTTAAACAAACTATTGTTCCTATATTGATATTAGAGGGGGGGTTCAAATGTCTCCATTTTTTGTGCCTCCACCATATGTACCTCCATTTTTAACAATGCTAATAAATTAAAATTTAAATGATAAATATCAAAATAAAACCGTTAGATGTGATCTATGTTATTTCCTCTATGTGGTTATAAAAAGAAAATATCACATTTCAAATTTTGTTTTCATGTGAATCAATCATTTGAAAAATCAACATCTAGAAATTATCCACATAAGTACATTTTTATAAGCTCTTGATGACAATTCAAATAAAGTTGAAATGTCACAATTTTAGCACATGCATAAATAAAATAACATGGATTACATCTAATGATTTTATTTTGACATTTATGATTTAAATTTTGATTTATTAACGTTTTTAAAACTAGAGGCATGGTAGAGGCACAAAAAATGGAGGCATTTGACCCTCCTCTTGATATTATATTGAAAAAAGAGCACTTTAAATAGGCACAATAATTTATTCCGCAATCTCAATAATTCATTATTATTATTATTTACAAATAGATTTATTTATAAAAAAATTGTAATATCGTGTAGAAAATTCAATAACTTATGAAACATTTGTTATTTACTTAATATTAAACAATGCCCCGAATTTTATTTTTGCCATCTTAAAAAGATAAACAAAATAAAAATTGGTCCGCAGTTTCAAACTGGGACACCATATTTGGTCTGCTGTTTGAAACTACGGATATGGTAAAAATAAAAAATTTAGTGGTTTTTAGTTATTTATTTTATTTTCTTTAAGATGTTAACTTTGTCTCTTTTTCCACATCTTGGGGGGGACTCAAGTGGATCAGTGGGGATTTTGAAATCATTACAAAGATTTATAGGTTCGGATCAATTTTGTCTCTTTTTGAATTTTTTTTTCTAATTCTGGAATTCCGATATATAATTTGAGTTACATTTATAGTTAAAATTTAAAAAAAAATTGAATCCTGATTAGTAATTAGAAGTCAGAGTATTAGAAATCAGAAGTCAGAACATTAGAAATTACAAGTTAGAGAATTATTTTTTTTTAATTAGTATCTAATGAGCTAATAAGTTTGAATCCAATATCTAATGATTTTCTTTTTGTCCCACCCCCTCCTCCTTCTCCCCCAACAAAAATTAGTACCCTTTTGTTTGGTATCTGAGTTTTTATCCAGACAACCAACTATATTGATTAGAAAATATATTTCTTGTTCCGATATACAACTAGATAGCAAATTTTCTTTTATCTCAGGTTTTTATTCCTTTTGTTTTTGGATGCATGAATCATTAAATAAATAAATATAAAGGTTGTTATCTGGGCAAAGTTTCTGACTAGTAAAAATCCTTTTGTAGCTAGGAAGTCTGTATCCAGTGCAAGTTCCAATCATAACAACTTTAACAGTTGACTTTAAAATTATTGCTAGTTTTCCTTATCCATATAAATTCACATTTCAGAGTGTTCTTCATAAAAATGGGTAAAACGGAAAGTTGCCATACTGATTTTTTTTGTTTTTTATATTTTAATATTAGAAACTTTTAGTAGAATAATATGGAAATATAATAATGGCTAATTAGCAATGTAATGATTATCAATAAAATCAATGAAATTATTTTTCTTTCATTTCAGTCTCAAATTATAACAAATTGCAATGATGGTGATGGTAATAGTACTAGTAACAGCCAACTGGTAAAACCCTAGTTTCAATTGAATGGCCAGAACATAGGATATCATAATCATACTCATATAATCTAATCGGTATCAATAAAATGTCTGAATTGTGATAGATTGAAGACAGAAAATAGGAGATAATCATAAAAGAGGATTAATGTAAGTTGGAGGTACCAATTACCTAGATATTGAATGTGAGCTTAGATTTGGAAGTGGAAGTGTGGGGAGCATGAACAGATATAGACATGTTCCTACTCAGTGAATTGAGCGAAAAGCAGCAATTGCAATGAAATCTTTGTATTGCTTTCTCTTGAACTTCAAAAATGATGCTGTTGAAATTTAAAAGAGGAGGGAATTGGGGCTTGGTTGACTGACTTTGGGTTTTTTGGTTGTAGGGGTGTCAATGACACCCATTTACCCATTTATCCGTATCGTATTCGATAAGATGGATATGGATAAGATTTTTTTTTTTTTTCGTTAGATAAACGAGTATGGGTATGGGTAAAGGCTATCTCGTACTCATTGGGTAAAAGGTAATTATATAAAATAAATTATTATGAGAAAATGTATGCATTTTATTAAAATAATAATATTATGCTAAACATTCTACTTTTTTATTTGAATGTTTTGTTATTTAGTTAATGAATTGAATTTGTTAGAAGAGATATTTGTGATTTTATTTTTTTTTGCTTCACAAAAACTATTAATTAGAATTGATTGTATATTTGTATTTTAGTTTTATATTAGTAATTGTAATTGCATATATATGATAAGTTTTGATGGTTTATTTGTAAAAATAATAAAACTATTATATTTATATTTTTTGTTATTTGCCCGCTACCGTTTCGTTACTCGGTAGTTTTAACGGTTATGGGTAGAATAGGATAAAGCATATTCTTAACGGGTATAGGTAGGGTATAGATAAGATCAATTCTTAGTGAGTATGGGTATGAAAATGGTTCCAGTACTCTACCCATATCGTACCCATTGACACCCCTATTTGGTTGACTGGCTCTATGGATTTGGGTTTTGTGTGGAGGGAGTTCCCTTCTCTCTTTTTTTTTTTAATCGTGGCCTTTTGTTTCTTTCCTAGAATTATCTTGTAGAATTATCCTTTTATTAGAATCGTGCGTGATTTATTGACACTTTCGCACCTTATACGATAGTAGAGTAGTGCCGTTCGTACAAAATTGATTTACTCGAGAGGCAAGAATAATTACAATCCTTGACAAAGTGATGGAGGTCGCTCTCAAGAATTAAAAATAAATTAATTAGGTAGTGACATCCAAAAGGGACGTGTAACTAGATCTAATTACGGTAGTGACATCCATGACTATCATACATTAATAAGGTTAGTATCACAAGTCAACTGTCAAGTCCTGTACCAGCATCACTTGTTTTGCTCCAAATTTAATTCGAACTTGATAATCTACCCGAAAGGTAGAGTTAATTAAAAGAAAAGAAAACCACAGTCAGATCGAAAGGTTATGGCTTACACAATTGGATCTAGTTAATGGTCAGATCCATTACAGAAATTCTGAGTTTTTAAATCAAGCGGTTCACAAAAGCGATATATGTACAAATATTTATTAGATTCATCATGACCATCAGATGCAGTTAATGATTAGAGTGATATATGTACAAGTATTTACAATTATTTTTTGTAAATAAAAAGAACTGCAATTATCTTGAATTATCCCTTGATACTTCAAATTGGCAGTGAAACAGGGTGTTGAAGATTTTAAATTAAATTGATGGTATTTTCAAATTTTGGATGATCATTAATATTGGATTTATTAGACTCACAATGAAAAATTACCATAAACATAAATATATATACAACGAGAAATATAGAAATCGTACAACTATATTCTAATTTGGCTAAAATTTCTTAAGCCTACCATGACATTTTGTATCAACCAAAAAATAAAAGAGAATTTTCCTTAATAAACAACAAACAATTACAACCTCCAAACTAACCAAGCAATACATTAATTATATATCATCGCTGGCTAAGAAACTAACTTATATATATGATGAGGAGGGTTCCAATGCCTCATTTTTTTTATACCTCATCATACATCATATTTTATATTTGCATTTTCTTCATATTCAAAGTCTAAATTGTCGATCCGAACCGTTCAACATGATATCCATACTAAAATATGATTAGGGATGAAATTTTATATTTTTTGAAATTTTTTTGCTATTTTTAAAGATGGGTAGAAAATCACTGTTTTTTGAACGGTTCAAAAACAGTGATTTTGTACCTATCTTAAAAAATAGCAAAAAAAAATCCAAAAAATATAAAATTTCATCCCTAATCATATTTTAGTATGGATATCATGTTGAACGGTTCGGATCGATAATTTAGACTATAAAACAAAAATATAAAATATGAGGTATAATGAGGTATGAAAAAAATGAGGCATTGGAACCCTCCTTATATGATATATCACCTAAAAACCTCTTAATGTATAAAAACATCAATTAGGTTATTTTATACATTATGAGGTTTTTCTCTATTTTATACCTAAAAACCATCAATTAGAGTCAGGCACTAGCTTCTCCTCTATTTGTTCTTCAAGCTCTAAAAAATCTACAGGTTAAAACGTTTGTTATTTTCAATTTACCTCCTACAGTTATATTTTTGTAAAATTGGTCTTGAACCCACATGTAGTTAATAATTCAATTCAACAAAACTTGATTGACAAATTATAAATATACCTCAATCGTGTGGTGTTTGTCCAAATCCATAATTTTCAATATCTGCAAAGAATAGAAAAAATCATGGCCCTTTTACTAAATTTTAAGGTGTTTCTACCTTTCAATTTAAGTTGACTTGAGCAGATGACTTCATATATTGACTGTCACTGTTGCCCATCAGATTGTTTGGTTAATGATGAAGACAACCAAGAAAAAAATCACAGGTGCATGTGGATGTTTGAATGAAAGTAAATTATTGGTAATTGCCGATTTTTCTTCTGATATTTTTTAATAATATTTTCTCCTACAAACTCATTTTTTTTATAACAATTTCTTTCGAATTAGGGATAATGAATGTATGGACATTGAGTTTCAAAACAAAATAGTGATAAATATGTGGCTGATTAATTATTTTGCGATTATTATTACAAAATAGTGATACTACTAATAGTTTGGAATTATTCAAATGAATGAAAAGTAAACAATGACTATTTCAAAATAGTGATATACATGAATAAATGATGGCTGGCTGGCTGGCTTTGATGAATGTATGGACATTGAGTTTCAAAACAAAATAGTGATAAATGTGTGGCTGATTAATTATTTTGCGATTATTATTACAAAATAGTGATATTAAAATAAGTCTGGAATTATTCGAGGGAATGAAGAGTAAACAATGGCTATTTGAAAACAGTGATATAAATGAATAAATGTATGGCTGGCTGGCTTTGATATAGGGGTGTAAACGGTCGGATACGGATCGGATGGTGGTCTTACTGTATCCGTTATAATTTTTTGGATACGGATACGGATACGGATCGGATATTAAATGTTAAAGATACTGATCGGATATCGGACGGATATGGATATTTTTCATAATTAGTTTGTTAGTTACAAAACATCTATTATATTATTAAAATATTAGTCACTAATTATGTCATAGTGTTATATTGTTCATTAAAATATATATCTATATGCAACATAATAAATTATTCATACAATATGTAATTTAATAAATCAATTTAAGAACATATATCACATTTGTTGTGGTTTAAAGTGTAAACGTTCGGATACGGATAGTAAAAAGTCTTATTGTATCCGTAACCGTTATAATTTCTCTATGTTGACAGTCTAGAAAGCGACATAACATCTATTTATACAGTTTATTATATTATTGCTGTGATCATCTCCCTCATTACAAAAATCCCAAACAAACTTCTCAATATAATATCTAAAATGGTGCTTCTTCATCGACCTAACTGGTGATGCTCTTTTGAGGTATCACTACTAGAATCCCCAATATTAGTAACGGTAGGATTTTGATTGTAGCAATGGCATGTCCTTGCTACAAGCCCGAAAAAGGCCATTAGCAAGCGTGGCGCTTGCAATAACTACCCTTGGTTAAAGCCCCCTTGCTAATACTCAGATTCTGATTTGTTGCAAGGGCTACCCTTGTTAATATTCTTGTCCAGGGTATCTGCAAGCGAAGCGCTTGCAAATAGCACGCTTGCTAATACATTGATTTTTGACACCCAAGTGAGTATTAGCAAGGTTATGTTTTGTGGGTCCCACTGAGTATAAGGAAGGATATGTAGTGTAGGCCCCACAGAGTATTAGCAAGGATATCATTTGTGGGTCCCACGTATTATTTGTAAAGATGTCCCATGTGGGTCTCACTTGATTATTAGCAAGGGTAATGAACATAGGCCCCACCTAACTATTTGTAAGACAAGCGAATGTGGACCCCACCTAACTATTTGCAAGGGTAATGAATATGGTCCCACCTGACTATTGGCAATAATATATTTGATACATTTCCATTGAACCAGATTTACAAGAACAGATTGAAATATAGAGATAACATGTAATAAGCATTAATCAACAAAGTGTATTATCATACATTTTACTAAAATACCAAAAAGCAATACAACAGTACAAAAAATATAACCACGACCCATTAACAAAAATTTACAATAATTTATAGTCAACAAATTAGTTACATAATTCTAAAATTTGTAATTAGCATCAATCATCATATGCAACATTGACTTGGTCTTGTTACAAGTTTTCTCTAGGCAGAATGATAAACAATTACCGAGAAGAAAAACAAATAGATCCTTTGAAGCGATCCTGTAATTTGCACAAGGAAAAAAAAAGTACATTAAAAAATTGTCATATATTTAACCATAAGAAACTAAAATATGTTTACAACTTACAAGTCCTATAAGATTTTCAAGGCAAACTATAAATAAACTTTTCCTGTTTTCAAGGCAAGACTATAACTAAAATATTATTCAAATTATCAAGTCATTTCCTGTTTTCTAAAAAACAGTACATAAAGAAATTACCCAATATCAAGGTAATTTGCTCACGGAAGCCAACTGAAACAAATTGCAATTTAAGAGAGTATGAGCATGTGTGTATAAATACATACCAGTCAATAGTGACGCCTGCTCTTCGGTTAATTTTGCACTGAAACCCCTAAATAATACAGTGAAAACACAATCAAATATAGTAAAACATAAATAATATGGTTTTTACTGTAACATCCACTTTCTAAATAAGATATATATGAATATTAACCTTAGAGAGCTTAGAGCATCTCCATCAGCTTGCAATTACCCTTGCAAAAGCCGACGTGGCATTTCAAATGAGAGATTGCACCGATGGAGAGAGAATTTCAAAAACGCAAGCTTTCAAGATTTGCAAGCTTGCAAATCGCTTGCAAATTGCTCAAAATATCAAATCGCCGCTGCTGGTCGCTGCTATACAAGCCATCGTGACAACGGACTTCAAAATTACCAAATCCCCTTCTTCCCCTTCCTGTCCCCATTCCTCCTCTGCTGCTATTTTGTCACCAATTTCGCTCCAAAATACCAAATCGCCGCTCTTGCGCTGCTGGCCGCTGCTATACGAGCTACCATTCGTGACAGCGGACTTCAAAAATACAAAATCCCCTTCTTCCCCTTCCCATCCCCGTTCCTCCTCTACCACTGTTCTGTCACCATTTTCGCCAATGGATTCCTCCATTCTTCCCTTCACCATATGCCTCCATCCGCAGCTCTTCCCCTCCCGTTCGCACCTCCATTCGGCGACTGACAGCGGGCTTCACCGTAGCAAGGTAATAAACCCAGCTCAATTTTAAATTACTTGCAAATTGATGATGGTACTAGGAGGTAGTACAAGGCTACATTAAAATTGACTTCAAACTGGTCAGTGGGTCTCTGGCGTTCAATCTGCAGCTGGTAATTTTTTAGGTTTTTGGAAAACTTTTTCCAATTTATTACCAGAATTTGTAAATTAACACCCAGCGTTTGTCATATTTGAACATAGCACCGTTCATCTTTGAATTGTTGCATAACCCTGATCAGTGAAACAAGTGTTTAGTAGAAAGAAGTGACGAATTGTTCGTACCATCTGGCAGTGATAAATATCACTATATTAGAGACAAGATAGATATCACTATATTAAGTAATCTGGAAGATTTTCCAAACTGCTGGGCTCTTTGGCATGTCTATTGTATATTTTTCCTTTTCCTTAAAATTGTTTGATGAGCTGTTATGCTAGTTCCAATTTAATCTTATGCCTCCCTACTGACATTGCAGCAATTCTGTATGTGGCTTTAGAGATAGGTATGATGCAGTACTCAATAACCTAGGTAACATTGATAGTACTCCTCATTTTATTATCCTCTCCTGTTGCTTTGTTCACATACTAACTCTAATATTTCACCGTTAACTGGTATAATGAAACTGCAGTATTCAGTTCCCTATACAATCAAAATGAAATACAGTAATTTGGACTCCCTGGAACTGGCTAGAGGATGCATCTTTATGGTTTATGAATGAAGAAAACGTCTGATATATATTATACCTGCATTTTTTGTAAGAGACTGAACTTACTGTTAAAAATCAAGCTGCTGACAGTATTATTTTCATATATATACTATTTATCCAGTTTGAAACATTAGTTCTGTAAATTTTGATGAATTATTTTATGGTACAAATTGCAGAGCTGCCTGAGATCGGTCCAGTGAAAATAGGCGCGAGCCTGACGAGCTGGGCCATCTGGACGCGTGCCTGGACTGCTGAGGAAAATAGGCATGGTGATTTATTAAATAAGTACCTGTACTTATTGAATTAGGTGTTTGACTGAATAATTACATCTATTTAATTTCAGACAATAATTGCCAATATTTGACACTGATACCAATTGGAAGAAAAATTTGAGCGCTACTATTGGAAGAAAATTTTGAGCGCCACTATTGGAAGAAAAATTTATTGATGTACTTTTATTAGCTCCAAAATATTTGGTACATACTACAGAGTCTTTTGCTGATTTTTTTTTCCTAATTTTTTTTTCTTGAATTTGAAAAAGAAGGTATATGTTGAAGATGAGAGCACCTCGGCATCTGACATAGTCTGACTCAATAATTGCTTAAAAGTTCAGTGAAGATAATGAAAATCAACTCCTTGCCCAAATTTTCTTAATATATTGGCACGATTCTTTATTTCTTTATTTGTTGTAGTATTAATCTGATGCACTTATCCTAAACTTTGTAATAAGCTCGAAATAGGTCATTGATCTTAAATATGAATGGAATTGAAGGCAAGTTATTTCGAATGCTGTTGTTGCTATTATCTGTTTTAGTAGTGCGCGTTGTTTTTTCTGTTTCATGGAGAGGAAAGGAGAGAGAGAGAAATGTATTGTTTATTTTTTCTGTTTCTGATAAACAAGAACTGGACACATTCATTCTCTCATCAAAAGGAGGGCTGGCCTCACATCCAAACAAAGACTGGTTGAGATGACTCGGTTTCATGAAGAGGAAAGGAGAGAGAGAGGGAGAGGCTATCGTGGAGATGGGATTAATAGAGAGAGAGGAAGAGTGGGTATCGTAGAGAGGAATAGAGAGCAACTCAACGAAAGAGTTATTACGTATTTTGAATTTATAAATCAGTTAACAGAAAAAAAATTGATAAAAAATTTGCTGACAGGGTATAAATGCAATTGAAATGCAATTGCATGGATGTAGAGAATTTGAAATTATGTTTGAAGTTAATTTTATTTGACAGTTATTTTCTATTTGCAATTGCATCTCAATTGCATGAATGGAGATGCTCTTATGTATAGTCTAGACTCATCAGCCAGGGACCGACCAAGTGCTACTTTCATTACTTTATTTGATCCAAGGAAAAAATTTCAATTTAAAATTAGAAACATAACTTTTAGTACAAAAAAGTAATAACTAATAACTAAATTTTCCTATCAATGCAAACGAAACAGTACACCGTTAAACTATAGCCTTCTAAATAAATCATTTGGAAAATACAAATACAAAATAGGTTTATGAGGTGCACCTCCTGCTGGATGTGAGCTGTTCTTTAAATTTCTTGAAGTTCTGATTTCTCATGCAGTTTTATACTGATAAAGCCCTTCTTTTATGGCATTTACCAAGGACTCCTTGGCCACCCTTCCCTTATTTTCTGTTTTCGACAAAGTCACTATATGTTTCAATAGGCAATTTGAAAAAAAATAAATAAATAAAGATGAAAATCTTTAGATAAAATCACAATAAGCAAATATTTTGGTTTTCAGGTTATATATTCTTAAAGTGTCATGAGAGCACCATGATTATTAAGTAAAATAAGAAACTAGTATCATTTTTTTTTTTTTTGATGGTAAGGAGGCAACTGCCATCCCTACTGTTTTGCATTGATAAAAATTATTTACAAAAGTTGATGTTGACTGAAAATTTAGATGAAATACTACATAATTACAACACCTCTAGAAAAGTAAATACTACCGGCACTGTAATTTTAATTACATGTGCACTCCATCGTCCCTCAAAGAATTTAACAGTATTGAAGCCATCTTGTTATTTCCTGCACTATGTCAGCCACCAAGATCCTGACTGATTTTCTTTTGTCAGAGAAAATTCTGTTGTTGCGTTCACACCACAATGCCCATAATCCCGCAGCCCAGGCTGTCTTCCAAATTTGCCTCGAATTACTATTCACCAAAGCTTGTACCGCACTCCAAAGTTGGATGTGGTTAGTCACCCCCACAGTATTAACATCAAGATTAGATATAGTGATCAAGGATACCCAAACCTGTTGCGAAACTGAGCATTCCCAAAACAAGTGCCTGCTTGTTTCGAGCATATTGCTCCCACATAGGGCACATCCATCAGGTACCTGACATCCCCTTCTCCGAAGCATTGCTCTAGTCAAAAGTTTATTCTTAATGAGAACCCATATGAACACTCGGACCTTCGGCGGTGCTTTAGTTGATCACAGTCGACTCTGGAAAGGACAGGAGATACCTCTTAAGTGTAGCATCCTATAAGCCGAAGACGTGGAAAATCTGCCACTTTTGCCAAGAATCCATCCAATATCAGTATTATCAGCAGGACATGATACTGCTGCCATGTAAAAAGAAATCATTCCCTTGAGGTCCTTGAGGAAGAATGAATGGTGTGCCTCAGTCCCTATGTCAGACACCCACTGAATCCCATATAAACGTGTAAGCACTGCCGACCAGTTGCTGTGACTATTTGATTGAAACAGCCACAACCATTTAGTCATCAGTGCCTCGTTTTGAGTTTGAAGATCTATGATCCCCAACCCCCCCTCCTCTTTCAGTGCACAAGTTAACTCCCAATTCACCAAACAATTAATCGGTTTACAAGGTTGAGTACCCTTCCAAAGAAAGTTCCTTCGTATCCTATCGATTCTCTGGAATACCCATTTTGGGATTTTAAGTGCTTGCATGAAGTGTAATGGTACTGCCGAGAGCACCGATTTGATAAGCATCAGCTTCCCTCCAAATGAAAGGAAGGAAGATTTCCAACTTGCCACCCTGGCCTCGACTGCCGCAATTAAAGCTAGGAAATCCTCCCTACGTGGTTTCTTGGCAGATAAAGGCAGACCCAGGTATCTGATCAGCAGTGTTTCCTCACGGCACCCCAGAATAGACCGAATCACCCCGACAAGATTTGTTGGAATGGCAATAGGCACAAATGAGCTCTTAGATCTATTTATCCTTAGTCCCGACAGGCTCTCATAAGTGGATAGAATCATTGTTATTACTCTCAGAGTCCGAGGATGAGCCTCAGCAATGATTATTGTATCGTCCGCATATTGAATTGGTTGAGGTACTATATGAATCGGCGTATGCATCGCCGAGATGGAGTTTGTAATGAACCAATTCAATGAGTCCGCAACTGTAATGAACAGCATTGGAGACAAGGGGTCACCCTGCCATAGACCCCTCCGATGCTGGAAGAAATTCGTCAAATTTCCGTTGACCTGAATTGCTGAAGAAGAAGATTTGAGAATGAGAAGTACCACTGAGACCCATCTCGGCGGGAAACCTCGTTCTATCAGCAAGTTGGTTAGGAAGCACCAACTGACAGAGTCAAAAGCCTTTTCAAAGTCCACCTTAAAAAGGATTGATGGAATTTTTCTTTTAGAACAAGATGAAAGAAACTCTCTCGCCACCATAAATGATTCCATGATCGATCTTCCTTTTATAAATGTCGTTTGCTTGTTCGAGATCAATGTATGAAGCATTGGTTGCAATCTATTAGCTAACACCTTCGTGATTATTTTAATAGAAGTGTTGATGACACTAATTGGCCGATAATCCCCAATGGTGATAGGTTCCTTTTTTTTTGGAACAAGTGCGACCGACGCCCTATTGATGCAAGCAATGTTTGCACTTCCAGTTTGAATTTGCGTTACCAGCTTCATGAAATCTAGAAATATAATATCCCAGAACTCTTGGTAGAACTCGGTAGGAAATCCGTCCGGTCCACATGATTTATTCTTGGGTAATGACATTATTGCACTTCTAACCTCCTCTGTTAGGATATCAGAATCCAAGCCGCTAAGCTGAGATTGCATGGCTGGCCCCACTCTACCAGTAAGATCAAAGGGAGGCCCTTGAACCCGCTCACCAATAAGGTCTTTGAAATGTGTAAAAATTTCCCCCTCTAGTTGCTGTTGCTCTATTTCAGTTCCGTCATCCCGACAGAGAACTCCTATAAAATTTATGTTTTTCCTTCCATTTGCCGAAGCATGGAAAAACCTCGTGTTCTTATCCCCCAACCTGAGCCATCTATTGCCCGATCTTTGTTTCCATTTTATCTCAATAAGGTTCGCCAATTTAAAAATATGTTCTCTTAAATAAATTCTGAGTCGCAGTTCCAGATTTGTTAAGGTTCTGAATTCCTCCGCTCGATCAAGTTGCCTAACCACCCATTTAGATCTTGTTAAGAATGTTTCTTTTTTCGCAAATTTTTCATTAGCCCACACCGCTAGTGCCCTTGCCACGGCATTTAACTTTTTATCCCAATTTTTTGGAGCAGAGTTCACTGTTGTAGTAGACTCCCAAGCATTTTTAATCACCAAACCAATGTCTTTGTGCTGCAGCCAGTAATTTTCAAATCGAAACCTTCGTCTTTTTCGATTAGAATGAGGTTTAATGTTTAGGAGCAGTGGTATGTGATCTGAGGCTGAAGCCGGTAAGTCGGTGAGCGACTGGGATGTGCCCATGGCATTCCATTGAGGGGAGATGAGCACTCGGTCGAGTTTTGAGAATGTCGGGATGGGTCTGTGTTGTGCCATTCATCGTGTACACACGCAGGCCACACAAGGTGTCACAAGGCGCAACCAATAACATTACCAAAAGTGGCTAGATTGTTATCCAAGTTAATTAGTTAAGTCAAGATACTAGGAATATCTTGCTGCTTATTTTAGAGATATCCATATCTTAGGAATATATTGCTATTATTAGTTGCTTAATTTAGAGATATCCAAATCTCTTGTATCTTCCCTATTTTCTATATTAGTGTACTGAAGGATTGGAGAAAATAAAAAGAAAATACTAAGTTACTATTATTCCTCTTTCTCTTGTGTATGTGCTCATCCTTGCAGAACCCTAATTCCTCCTAATTTCTGAATTACCCTCCTAACATTGGTGCTTTCGTCGACCTTTGCTCTTATGGAGACGCGTACCAAGGAAATTCAAAACATACATACTCAACTTCTGGAAACCAATAAATCCATAGCAGACCTAAAAGCAACCTTGGATTCCACCATGGAAACCGCTCTAACCAAATTCACCACCGATGCTCTGCCTACTTTGTTCGCCCAAATTCGTGAAGAAACTCAACGACAACTCAACGCCACTATGGCAGCCCGTGACCAGCAACCGCCTCATCCACAGGCACGACTTCCCACGCAACCAGGGGACCACAAACTGCGACTCCACTTTCCGCGGTTTGCATCTGGGGACCCCACCGACTGGATTTTTAATGTTGAACAGTACTTTCAGTATTATGCCACGCATCCTGTAGACCGCCTTCTCATCATGTCCATGCATCTTGATTCCCCTGCTTCTCGTTGGTACCAGGGGTTGCTCGCTGACCATAAGGTTGGCTCTTGGGAGGACTTTATAGTAGCTCTACATCACCGTTTTGGTCCTTCTGAGTATGATGACCCGGTAGGCCTACTATCCCGTGTCACCCAAAAAGGATCTGTGTTAGATTACCAAGCAGCCTTTGAAGAATTAGCAAGCCAAGTCCGTGGTTTTTCTTCTCACAACCTCATGAGCATTTTCATTGCTGGTTTGCAACCACGCCTTCGTCGTGCTGTTCAATCGCAAAGGCCTCTTGACTTACATGACGCGTTTTCTTTAGCACGCCTTCATGAGGCACAAATAGCTGACATCGACCGATACCACAATCGATCCGGGCTTCCAAGGCAACTCACATACACCACCTCTGTTGCTCGGCCTACAAGCCCAGCCATACCACTTGTTGCTCATGCTCAACCTCGCCTTCCAACCACTACTGAATCATTCCGCCTTCCTGTTAAGCGCTTAACTGCTGAAGAACTACAACAGCGGCGACTTGAGGGCTTATGCTTTAATTGTGATGAAAAGTTTGTACGCGGTCATAAATGCAAGGGGCGTGCAACCTTACTGTACCTAGAGGGCACTGAGGAAGAACCTGACCTAGATGATCACTACAACCTCCTGCCAGCAGACCCTAGTCCACCTGAAATTGAAATCAGTTTAAATGCACTACTCGGCCGTTATTCTGCCAAAGCGATGCGCATGCTCGGCTATATCGATGCTCATCCAGTCCAGGTCCTCGTTGATAGTGGGAGCACGAATAATTTCATTTCTCGGCGCACGGCTCACTTCCTCAACTTGCCAACCTCACCCACAACACTATTCCTTGTTCGGGTCGGCAATGGTGCTGCTCTTCAATGCAATACATTGTGTAAGGCGGTGTCTCTCTCTATTCAGTCGCATTCCTTTCCTACTGACTTGTTTGTTCTGGATTTAGAAGGGTCAGATGTGGTACTTGGCGTGCAATGGCTCGAAACACTTGGGCCCATTTTGACAGATTGGTCCAAACTCTACATGGAATTCAATTACAAGGGCCAACAGATCCATCTTCAAGGGGAAGGCAACCCTAGTGCAGCCGCCATCTCTTCAGCAGGCTTGAATAAATTGATAACCAGCAATGGTGTTGGGTCCTCTTACATGTGTTTCACCATTGATTCTTCTAACCAAAACAGCACATGTTCATCTCAGCCAAAAATTACACCTCTTTTGCAGCCCCTACTACAACAATTCAAGGTCCTTTTTCAAGTTCCCTCGAGTCTGCCTCCCTCTAGGACCATTGACCACCACATACCCTTGAAGGCTGGTACAGATGCAGTCAATGTTCGGCCGTATCGGTATCCTCAATTCCAAAAAAATGAAATTGAACGATTGGTGGCTGACCTATTACAATCAGGTGCAATTCGCCCAAGTCAATCTGCTTTTAGCTCCCCGGTATTATTAGTCAAGAAGAAAGATGGTACATGGCGTTTTTGTGTCGATTATAGAGCCCTCAACGCTGCCACAATTCGTGACCGCTTCCCAATTCCTACAGTGGATGAGCTATTAGATGAGTTACATGGTGCGACCATCTTCTCCAAATTAGATTTGCGCTCCGGCTACCATCAAATTCGAGTAAATGAAACCGACATTCACAAGACAGCTTTCCGCACGCACCACGGTCATTTTGAATTTGTGGTCATGCCATTCGGCCTCTGCAATGCCCCCTCCACCTTTCAAGCTTTAATGAATGAAGTCTTCCAACCCCTACTACGTAAATTTGTTGTAATATTCTTTGACGATATTCTTGTTTATAGTTACAGTTTGGAGGCACATTTACAACACCTTCATCAAGTCTTTCAAATCTTGCGTGACAACCAGTTATTCGTTAACTCTTCCAAGTGTACCTTTGCAACATCAGAAGTAGCATTTTTGGGCCACATCATTTCAGCAGCAGGTGTATCTGCCGATCCTGACAAATTGTCTGCTGTCTCCACTTGGCCTCCACCCACCAATCAGCGACAACTTCGCAGCTTTCTTGGTCTCACGGGATATTATCGCCGCTTTGTGCGTCACTATGCCTCTATAGCTGCACCACTGACAAATTTATTAACCAAGGATGGATTTACTTGGTCTAACAAGGAGCATGAAGCATTCCAACACCTCAAACAAGCGTTATTAACAACCCCAGTTTTGGCATTACCCAACTTCGACCGTCCTTTCATCATTGAAACTGACGCAAGTGGGGTAGGTATTGGTGCTGTCCTCTCGCAAGATACACACCCAGTTGCTTTCTACAGTAAGAAACTCTCCCCTCTCATGCAAGGAAAGTCCACTTATATCCGCGAGATGTTTGCCATACAATCTGCTATTATGAAATGGCGACAATATTTGTTGGGTAGGCACTTTATCATCCGGACTGACCACCGTAGTTTACATCATATGTTGCGCCAGACTGTGCAAACTCCGGAGCAACAACAATTTTGCTCCAAATTAGTGGGGTATGATTTCTCCATTGAGTACAAACCGGGTGCTTCCAACACAGCAGCTGATGCGCTATCTCGCGTCCAGACCGTTGCTGACAACTTCGACACTGCTGTTTTCTTGTCACTCACTCGACCCTTATGCTCCGCCTTGGACAGCCTCCAAACCGAGCTTCTCACTGACTCACATACACAGCATATTATTGATGGCATCTTGACTACACCCAGCACTTGGCCAGATTGGACCTTCTCTGGTGGTCTCCTTCGACACAAAAGACGGTTATACTTGCCCACTACCTCCTCTCTCATTCCGACCTTACTATTTGACTATCATGCATCCTTATTGGGTGGTCACTCGGGGGTTCAACGAACCTTTCAGCGATTAGCAGCCCATTTTATGTGGAAAGGTATGCGCAAATCAGTTGAGGACTTTGTTCAAGCTTGTGATATCTGCCAAAAGTGCAAACCCACCAACCATTCTCCTTATGGTCTACTTCAACCTATACCGATTCCTCAGGAACTTTGGGCTGATCTATCTATGGATTTTGTGACGCATCTACCTCCAGCTGGGGGTTATACAGCCATTCTTGTGGTAGTGGACCGCTTCTCTAAAGGCATCCATCTAGCACCATTACCTCCACACTACACAGCTACTCGAGTTGCCCACGTTTTTTGGGAGATAGTTGGAAAGCTCCATGGCATGCCCAAAAGTATTATCTCAGATCGTGATCCAATTTTTCAGAGCACCTTCTGGAAAGAATTATTTCAACTGCACGGTACTAAACTCCATTTCTCTTCCGCCTATCATCCGGAAACAGATGGCCAGACCGAACGCATCAACCGTTGTGTCGAACAATTTTTGCGTGCTTTTGTCCATGATAAACCATCCAAATGGGCGAAAATTCTAAGTTGGGCTGAATTTCATCACAATACTACCTTCACCTCTGCTACAGGTATGACTCCTTTTGAGGCTACTTATGGAAGGAAACCACCCTCTCTTCTAGCTTACTGTGCAGGCACTAGCACACTGCAGGCAGTCGACCATGACCTCACTTCAAGAGATGCCATTATTAGTCAATTGAAAACTAATTTGGCAAAGGCACA